>BQNB010132329.1:0-18645 GCA_026074375.1 Tanacetum coccineum
CCGTTGAGATATCGGATTGATATGATTGTTGGGATAAGACATCAACCATCACACCACTAAATTATTTTGGGTTTGTACAACGCGTCTAAACTCTATACATCAAACGTGAATATTGTTTTGGAAATTGATGATTAAATTGGGACATTAACTGGACTAGGTCGTGTGCGGACGTCGTTGCATTTGCTTGTGTGATTGAGATTTGGTTGCTAAAGGCTTGCTTGAGGTGAGTTCTCGTAGCTCCACTTTTTACTATTTTCCGTTGGGGGAAAATGATACTCAAATGTGTTTTGAATTGATTTGTGCGAAATGTGGTTTTGTTTTTGGGACAAGTTATGTGCTTATGACTGCTATGTAAATATTATGTGTTGCATGATTGTTTGGATCGGAGGGGTACGCCTATCTCAGTATTTGTATGATTGTTTGGATCGGATGGGTACGCCTACCCAGTATTTGTGTGATTATTGAAGCGGATGGGTACGCCTACCCTGGTTTGTGTATGGTTCTGCCCTAATTTTAGTGCTCTAGCTGGTAGGCCCTTTAGGTGTGTAAGTGACATATGGTTGTTGATTATCGATGATGTTAAGGTTGTTTGCATATATTCACTGTCATAAAGCACTATTGTCCACTGTTTGAGATATTGGCACAACTTTTGGGTTTAAGATCAAACCTACAAGCTCACTAACATTATTGTTGACGTTTTTGAGTATCATTTTCAGGTAAAGTAAAAGGGAAATAATTGATGATTTATGTGGTAGCAGACTTAGAAGTATCCCGAGTGGATTTTCATGTGAAGTCTTGCTTGTTTATTTTATTCGGCCTTAGTATTTGGAAGTTTTGGTTTAAGTTTGGATTTTGGACCCCTGTGAAGGCTTATGAATAATTATAAGAGGTTGTGGATTTTGATAGTGATTTGGGACATCACTCGAGGTTGTTCGAGGTTGATGGTCTTCGTAACACTTGAAGTTTATGCATTGTAGTTTTCTCTATTTTGTATCTTGTGTTATGATTGATCATTATGTTGCATTCCCGAGTTTCCGCCATTGTCGGGGTGTGACAGATTGGTATCAGCGCCAAGGTTATAGAGAACTAGGTGGATTGGCCTAGACTATAACCTAAGATCCGTCATTTAGTTGCGTATAGGATCTATGTGCACGGTGTTTCGCTTTTGCTTACTTTTACGTGTTCATGATTTGGTGCTTTAGTTATGTCAGTAATTGAAATGTATGAGCTTAATACTGAGTACGATTAAGAAAGGATGCAGATATAAATACGGTGGCCAACATAGTTATAAAAGTATCACAACTTACTCTTACTTGGTAATATGATCACAAACACATTGATGATTGACACCATAAGGGGGTATTATGATAATTATATATATAGTAAGATATTCTATATATATGTTAGTCTTCCTACCTACCTAACGTTGCCCATGTTCTCCCTCTTGGAGATAATGCCGCCAAGGACAAGGACCCGAAGTGCTGTCCGGTCTGTTGCCGAATCACGAGGAGAGGGAACGGAGATCGTTCGGTAGGGTAAGGAAAGCATGTTTGTTTTGGGTATTTAGTCACATACAAGTAAGCATAAAGTGGCCAAAAGTGTTAATAAGTGTGACCATATGCTGTTTAAATTGAAGAAATGTGGATTTTATGTGACTATTGTTCATCCAATGGCCACATGAATTTTATGTTTGTGTGGCCTTTTGTAATATTTAGTCACACAAAGCATGTTTGTTTTGGGTATTTAGTCACATACAATTAAGCATAAAGTGGCCAAAAGTGTTAATAAGTGTGACCATATGATGTTTAAAGTGAAGAAATATGTATTTTGTGTGACTATTGTTCATCCAATGGCCACATAAATTTTATGTTTGTGTGGCCTTTTGTGTGAAAGTCTAAAGAATCGTTGTAAGCTCAGATTGTTTAGATCTATATCTAGGAAAAATAACAATGAACATGAAAGAATGCATAGCGGAAATAGCATAATGAACAAAGTTATTTTGACAAGGTTTTTCATTCATATTATTCACTATTTGCCCCAATTCTAGATGATCAATTCTAGAACAGTTACTCTAACTAGTAACAGGATCAATGAAACATTGATCTTGAGGCTACAACACTCATTCTAGGCGTTTACAATGAACCACACGCCTAGAACACACACACACACCTTTAGTCGACTACATTTTCTGTGCACACTTAAACTACATGACCTAATGTCTCTTTATATAGTAGAGATCATCTAGGTTTACAAAGGATAAGAACAAATATAATTAGGAAACAAATAATATCTTCCTAACTTTTATCTTTATCTTCTATATCTTTTATCTTCTTAAGGAGATCTTTTAGAATCTTCAAAATCTTCCATCTTTTGAAGAATTCCAGCTTTGCATTTAAGTCCTTCTTGTTTCATTCTTTTATTTATTTTGTCTCATCAAATCAATAATTCCCAACAATCTTCCCCTATTTGATGATGACAAAACAAACAAAGTCATGTACGAACTTCATCATAAAGCCTTTAATCAAAGCTTCCCCTGAAGTTGAGATGTAATCATCTCCCTGAATGAAACAAAACTTCCCCTTAAGTAGATTTCCTTTGTACAATGCCACACCAAGGATCTATAAGTTGCCAATTGTACCTGTTAACATCTTCTTCCCCTTTTTGTCATAATCCAATAGGGGACATATGAATATAAGCAACTTTGATTTTGACCACTACAAACCAATATCACACTTCTAATCCAAGCCTTCTAACTCCTTAAATTACCCACCATTAAGCACAATAAGAAAAATGAACTTGAGTAGTAGAAACTCACACTAGCAGTAGTAATAATGACTAGCAGTAGTAAAAACCTTCACCTCAATGTCACATGTAAATGGTTAAACATTTTAACAATAAGCTTCCCCTGAAACCCATATGTTAACCATTTCTTGAATCTTTAATTCTGTAGGCTCTATGTAATGATTACTGATGAAGAAAACTAAGTATAACGAACTTGATGTAGAAGTAGAATAACCTAAACTTGTGTCTTATGTCTTGTACTATCCACGTGACTCCAAACTTATAAATAAATCTGTGAAATATAAGTAGATCGCAACCTCTTGACAATTATCCTCATCTTCTATGAGACACCAGACCAAAGTGATAGCAAATGTACGCATTGAGCACCATAAGAGAAATCGCACACCTTTGCTAGATTTGTCAAGTCTTCGTCACATCGTTTCTAAGCACGAACAAGTTATCTTCAAAGTGTAACACCCACTTTAAGATATGATAAGAACACGTACCCAAGTAATTCCACTTCATCTTCAAATAAGTAATAAACAACTTTCTTCGTAATCAATTAATCAATAAATCCCAAAAATTATTGACATAAATCGTTTAAGAACATTTAAACCAAATCCAAAAAAAACTTTCTTCATGTGTGTGTTGTTTGATAAACCAACCGATAATCAAAACTCGTGTCTGTCTAATATCGGTAAGTGCTAACAGTTGTAATATATTCGAGCAGTATTAACATTCCATCGCAGCAGTACTAACTATTTAAAGGAGCAGTACTAAATATTGCTCGAACAATATTAAAAATAAAGGAGCAGTACTAACTTTTTAATAAGCAGTACTAAGTAATTACCAATTAGCAACACTTTTTCTGTCACGAATCTGTCACTAATCTTCATTCTCCTTCCTCCCATTCTGTTAGTGACACTTTATCTATTACAAAGTTGTCGCTAATTTGTCACTAATTCATATTCTCCTTCATATGACACTTTTTAGTGTCACTAATCTGTTGCTAATCTGTCACAAATTCGAGTTCTCCTTCCTCTCATTTCATTTGTGACACTTTTTAGTGTCACTAAGCTATCACTAATGTGTCACTAATCTAACAGTAGTAACAAATAAGTTGGTAGTACTAACACTAACGTTGGCAGTATTAACTGACGAGACAAGCAGTATAAACAAAACACACTCGAATCCCAAATAGTACTAACAATTTGTGAACAGTAGTATTAATCGTACCTTGTAGCAGTATAAAAACCTAATTAAATCCACATCTTGTTACATGTCCTGGCAGTATAAACATGAACAACTATTCTCAAACCTTACTCGTCATATCCTAGTAACCTCAGACGAAACATAGCATTCCACCAGTAGAGTTACTCAAACAAAAAGTAACTTCAGTCGACATTCTTGTAGACTGCCAGTAAGATTACTCGTCCAAAATTAATACCTTGTGTCTTTTTTTAATTAGGATTTATAAGGAAAACCTAATCGTTATCATTGTTGCTTTGATCAATAAGGATATAATTTATGTAACCTGCTCGAATTGGAGTTTGTAAATAAACCCTTTTATACCACATTAAATAAACCATCTGATGCTTCCCCTTAAATCGTCAATCTCCTTCTTTTTTGGGTTTGTGTCAACCCTAATACCTTTAATCACACAGCTTCCAAGTGACGAGCCAAACCAAATTAATCATGGTTTCAAAGACAGGAACAAACAACTTCCTGTTCTTGTCTAATTAGGGCTGCCAAAAACCCTAACTTCACCAAAATCGTTAAGTAACCCAAAAACAGAAAATTCGACACCTATACCTTTATAGAATCGACTCCATAAACCTTGTAGATCCTAGATCACGAGCCACATGGCTCTGATACCAATTGTGAAGATTAAAGAATCGTTGATAATCTTCTAGGATCGTTTAAGCCATCTAGGATATCAATAACATTGATAATATATTTTGCCCAACGGAATTAACACATAAAGAGCAATGTTATAAACAAGGTTTTACCAAACATTTCAAGCCCCAATATTATTTGATCAGAATAATACGGTTACATCAATGAACTATAACAGGAATCATAAGATCCTTGAGGTTAAACCTAACATATGGCGTCTACATCTCTACGCCTGGAATACACACACACGTTTAGGTACACTATGGAACTCACGAATTGTACACCTAAACCTAATGACATGTATCTCTTTATATAGTAGAGATATTAGGTTTACAAAGGATAAGAACAAATAAAGATATTAATAAATCTTTTTTAACATTTAAGTTTATCTTTAGAATCTTCAAAATCTTCCATCTTTTGAAGAATTCTTCCTTTGTCTTTTAAGTCCTTCATCTTTCATATGTTTTGTCTTATCAACTCAAATATAATTCCCAACAAAATCACATAAGCAGTACTAACTAACTCAGCAGTACTAACTTCTTCACTAGCAGTATTAACTCCTTCAGCAACATTAACTTTGTACTAGCAATAGTAACTTTTATACTAGCAGTACTAACTACTTAGCAGTTTTTCTTCTAAGTCTCTGAGCAGTCTTAACTTCCACTAGCAGTAGTAACTTCCTCTAGCAGTAGTAACTTTCTATAGCAGTAGTAACTTTGTACTGAGCAACATTAACATCAATAAGAATAGTAGAAATTCCAAACAGCATCAAGGAGCTTTTAATCCCAACAATTATTAGTCTGATTTATAGTGTTTTCTGAGGTATAAATGATGTGTGTTTAATCACACATCAAATTCCCCCACACTTAGTCATTGCTGGTCCCATACGCAATGTTTATAACACACGCCCGGGAAAAAATAGTTTAACCCTCTTTAACTTGATAAGCCCTCACATCAAACAAGAACATAAAAGGTTAATTATGGGAGTTTAAAATCATTTGTTTCTAAAGCGCCTCCGTTTTAACCACTTATTTATTAATAGATAAAGACTAAGATTTTAAGAGAATATATTTAAAAGGCTTTAAGAATGAGAGTTCGTTATCATTAATTTTCACAGTCCCTAAACTAAACTTAAAACGAAATCACCGCTAAATATAAAATTAGATGCTAACACTACTCATAGATGCTAATTGTGTACGCGCAGCTACTTTTCCCTCCCTTATTCCTAATTTCCTCTAAGGATTTTATTCTAAAAACATAATGTGAAACGAGATCACTTATTTTATTAGATTAAGGTCTTATTATTATAAAGGAGACCGGTTTAAACTATAATTAGTTTGAAATCATTTCCTAAAGAGACGATTTGCTGAGAATAAGGTCCACATTATGGTTCTAATTTTGCATGATTTAGGGCTTATCCTTTTTATTTCATCTGAAACAACTCAACTACGAGTCCTGAGATGGAGGCTTTATTTAGATAACCTCAGAGTCAAAATTTGGATTTATTATTATTATTATTATTGCAACATTATTATCCTTCACTCCTTTAAACAACTTCAACATCAGGAGCGAACCGACCAGAAATAGTAGTCTTATTTCTACCTCGGTAATTTCCTCGACCTTTTTGAAGGCTGACACATCGGGAGCGAACCGACAGGAAACATTAAACTTTTATCAGTCTCGGATTATTATTATTATTACTTCCACCCTTTAAACGACTGCAACATCAGGAGCAAACCGACAAGAAACAGTGGTCTTATTTCGGCTTTAGTTTATTACATTATTATTATAGCCAAATTTCAAGTCTTGTGGTCTTTTAACTACCTAGACAACGGGAGCGAGCCGTCAAGAATCGGTAGCCTATTTCCCCACAACACTGACAAAACCTCGATGTGTACCTTACTTTCATCAGAAGGAATCTCTAAGAAGGGATCAAAACGAAGAATCGCAAAAACCAAATCAACTTTATTTATTGAAAATTATTAATATTTTTTTGTTTATTAAGCTGATGGGAGCAAAAAGCCACAATTAACCTCTATGAGCTCTAAAGAGATCCAACTACTCCACGCTTAGCATCTAACTTATACTCAAATCTATCATTTTTCGTTCTGTGCAAAATTTTAAAGTCTTGCAAACGCTTAGTCTCGAAAGCTAAGGGGAAAGCCAGAATGAAACACTCGGTCAAGTCAAATTCTCCCAAGTTCTAGCCTACGGGCCTTATTTCTACACATTTTTATATTATTATATTTTTATATAATTTTTTCATCATCATTTTTTTAATAATAAAATAAAACAATATATTGGTCAAAATGAAGATGCGTAGGGCACAGACAGGCACAGGTATGATCAATTTCAATAGAAATCCCCCCCCCCACACTTAGAACTAAACATTGGCCTCAATGTTCAAAAATGTCTGGTTTTACCCCCATACTTAAGAATAAAAAGGCAAATGCAAAAAAATCCAAATGTGAAAGGGGAAACAAAATCAGATATATATATATATATGATCAGGATTAAGGATTCCCATGATATAATCATGAAACTGATCAGAGACCGCGTGATTGGAGGATTGAAAACAAGCACGAAGGTCTTCAAGATCATAGGGAATCCTGCAAGCAAAAACAGAAAACCACGAAACACAACAAGGATAGAAGCACACCCCACACTTATTCATTAATACTACTAAACTGCTTATATACTACTACACTACTAAGAAAATAGAAAGAGAAAGAGAACACGGGTTGCCTCCTCAGAAGCGCTTGTTTTTGTCCGAGTCTCTAGCTTGACTCTAGGGTTATTTCATTTTAGGTCCTTGGTCAAATCCATCACCCGATGTGAGGTGAGGATGGAAATAGCGATACATCACCACCTTAGGTGAGTATGCAGCAGGACGGGGTGATGGCATATGATGAAAGCCAGAAGAAGGGGTTTTGATCACCCACGTCATAGAACCTGACTATGTCAGGGAGAAGAATTGATCAAATCTTTCCACTTCCCTTAAGCAAACCTACCTAGGATCAGGAAGTGGTAGAACTAGTGAGGAGGAATTAGCAGGTAACAATGCTGGAGATACATCGGAAGATGTATCTTCATTAAGCAATTGTTTAAAAAATAGAATGTCACCCTCTAAGTCGTAATACCTATCATCAATCCAATTGGAAAAGCGTCAAAAGCGTGTCGAAGTAATCTTCAAGTATTTCCCGTTTGATGCAAAAATTACTTTAGGAAAAGTAATAATTGATCTTCCGGATGTCATATCCACGGCGAGAATTGAATTGAGATTCACGTTATCGTTTTTCAGATGCTTGATTATCTTTTTGTTTTGGTTGTGGGTAGTTTACTAATTAAATTAATAAACCAAAATTAAATTCTAAATAATAAGCAAATCAAATAGATCTAAGATATATATAAAATGGATATGCTTGTCAAGTGAGGTGCTCGGATCCTTAAGTGTGTAAGTAAGTTTCTTATCGATGAATCAACACCCGTCTAAATAATTATCTTCTCACAACGTTGGTTTTTATTGAAAACCATTTTTATCAAGATATTAATTACTAGATTAATGCCTAATTACTCTTACGGCTTTTACTCGTTCGAATAACCAAAACACTAATCTAAATAATCTAAATTTTTTAATCAATAATCACTTTTTATTTCCATAATTAATTCACCAAACACACTCACTTAACAAGCACAATAAAACTACTCACTAATTATCATAACTAAACTAGCATAAACAAACATAATTGATTAAGCTAAATGATCAAAAAGATATATAAGACGAATATGCTTGCTAACTGACATGAAAAGATCCTTAAGTGTGAATTAAAGTTTTTAATGACGAATTCACCCGTAAAAAGATTATTTTCTCACAACGTTGGTTTTTATTGAAAACAATTTCTTATAAAGGTATTATTTACTAGATTTGATGTTTGATTAAATCACCGCCGGACCATCGGTCAACCACCGCCGGACAACCGGTCAACTACCGCCGGACCATCGGTCAACGATGGTCAATGGGGTCTGGTCAGGTCGGGTCGGATCCGGGTCAGTTCGTCACGTGGACCACTCAGAGAGTGCCACGTGGCAATGAGGATATAACCCTCACCAGGATTCGAACCTGGGACCTCTAGGTTGGAGGTGAAGCGTGCTTACCAGTTGTGCTGGGCATAGCTTCACTTATTGTGTGTAATATTTAATATATAAGGGTTAAGTTATTTGGACTAGATTTTTATTAATATAAGGTTCAAATAAAACGTGACTCGATCCAAATAAGAAAGGTTCAAAAGAGAAGTAAGGTACTATTAAACTCGCAATTTCATGCTCTTTGCGATGGGGTGCTCGAGGGATTTTTCTGGGTTCGTTTGGATCTCGATAAACGTGAAAACGTCGTCGAAAGTCCCCGAAAATTACCGTTTTTGCTTCATTTTCAATCCTTTGTACCTATAAGACATAATAACATAATACAAACATATTTGCAATATAATTACTCGTATTTTATGGTTATTAGTCTGATTTAAAAGACTTTAAGAAAGGGATTTCGTCATCCTTGATTTTCACAATCCCTAAACCAAGCTTAAAACGAAATCACGGCTAAATATAAGATTAGATGCTAACACTACTCATAAATGCTAATCGTGTAAACGCAGATACTTTTCGCTTCCTTATTCCTAATTTTCTCTAAGGATTTTATTCGGAAAACATAATGTGAAACGAGATCACTTACTTAAATATATTAAGGCCTTATTAATATAAAGGGGACCGGTTTAAACTATAATTAGTTTGAAATCCTTTCCTAAAGAGACGATACGCTGAGAATAAAGTCCACATTAAGGTTCTAATTTTGCATGATTTAGGGGTTATCCTTTTTATTTCATCCGAAACAACTCAACTACGAGTCCAGAGACGGAGGCTTTATTTAGATAACTCCGGAGTCAAGATTTGGCTTTATTATTATTATTATTATTATTATTATTATTATTATTATTATTATTGCAACATTATTATCCCTCGATTCTTTAAACAACTGCTACATCGGAAGCGAACCGACCAGAAACAGTAGTCTTATTTCGACCTCGGGGAATTCCTCAACCATTTTGAAGGCTGAGACATCGAGAGCAAACCGACAGGAAACAACAAACTTTTATCAGTCTCGAATTATTATTATTATATCTTCCACCCTTTAAACGACTGCAACATCGGGAGCGAACCGACAGGAAAATACTAAAATTATACTAAACAATTAAACTACGAGAATTATGCTAAAATGATCTAAAAGATTTTATAAGATGAAAATGCTTGCTAAGTGACGTGAAAAGTTCATTAAGTGTGAATTAAGGTTCATTAACGAATTAATTTCCTTAGAAAATAATTTTATCTCACAACGTTGGTTTATTTTGACAAAAACCTCTTAAAATGATATTAATTACTAGATGTGTAGTTTGACTATTTTTCCGGATTTTGCCCTTTAAATCATTTAAATTACAAATCTAAATAATCGAAGATTATTAATCAATTAAACCTTTTTCAAATCCACACTTAATTCTCAAATCATAATATCACTTAACAAGCACTAATAAAACTACTCACTAAGCATAACGATCAAATAAGCAAAGCTAAACATTTTATTCAAAGTCTACGCTAATTAATTGAAAAAGGATAGAAAATTAAACCGAATTGGAGAGACGTAAATAAACGAATACCACCCGATTTATTTAGCTAAAGCAAATAATCAAATTCGGTATAGCTAAATAAACCCTTAAGTTCTGCGCCTCGTGAGTTGACCGGTACCAAAAACAAAACACAAAGCTCAAAACTATTAAACAATTTATAACATTTCTCTATTTCAATTCCTTTTAACACACTTGGCCCAAAAACGTTTCTAACAAGACAACGCAGCCTATATCAAATTGCAAGCCCAATTGCAAATGTGGCTCAAGACGAAATCATTCAACCCAAATGAATTCAAGCCCAATTTAACTAGTGAGGCCCAATGCAAATTTTATAAACCAAACAAGGATCCAAATGAAAAGATAGTTCTGGCAAATTAATAAGAACATTTAAGCTACACTAATAATCCAAAGTATTCGATAAGCTCACAGGATAAGCTACAACAATCATAAGCTCTCGACAGCTTTTCTAATGAGCAAATAAGCTAGAACAACCAAAAACCACTCGATAAGTTTACTAAGATCTAAATTAAGCAAGATCTTAAAAGATGGAGCACAAACAACGATTTCAAAAGCTCTTAAGAAGTCAAATAAGAATACGAGACTAAGTCAAATAAGCAAGCTAGATTATTATTCTAATAAGCACATAAAACATTTATCCATAAGCTATAAAATTAAACGAGATCTAAGAACAATCAATAGCTAACACAAAAATGAAATAAGCAATAATAAGCAACTAAACCAAATTTAAGAACTCTAGATTAGCTAAAACACTTAAACTCATCAAACCTTCAACACGAATAAGCTAATAAGCAAACGAAAATTTGATCTACACGATATAAGCTCAAGTGAAATCGAATAAGCTATTTAGGAGCTTATTAATTCGGATAAGATGAGCTTCTAAGAACATAAAAACAATTTAAACATGACAATAAGCTAAATCTGAGCTTATTTGAGCTTATTATTCGAAAAGTTCTTAAAAACTTATAAGATTGAATCGAATGAGCTTTAGAGAGCTTATAGGAGTCGATCTTTAACCTTTTAAGGAAATTTAAGACTAATAAGATGAGAAAATAAGCTTGAAAACACAACTTAATTAATAAGCAAACAAGCAATCGAGGAAAAAGAACGAATAAGATTTTTAATAAGCAAACCACGAATTACAATAAGCTCAAACCGTATTTATTACAAAATCTTAATAAGCTCTCGAGATAAGCTTGTTACAATAAGCCAGAATTTCAAAATAAGTTGAAAACTAAGTTTAATAAGCTAAAAAGAAGAAAAATTAAACTAAATCTAATTTTCCTAATGTCCAAAACTAGAGGGAAGCAGGTTGATTTATAGGGTGTGAGGGGGGGGGGGGTAGTTTTGTAAAATTGACCCAATTATTACATAATCAATTAACCAATCATTGGCTAGCAGGCGTGTGACCTCGGATCGTGAGGTGGATCACCCATTCATGACGTGACATGTGGCCTTAAACATAGCTTCTTCTCTACGCAATTTGTCTCGTTTGTTGGATTATAATGCGGAGATTTTAAAATGAAAATTCAATTTGCATGGCTACGTGGAATGATTTCATTCGCCCCTTCCGAGTAAGTGCGCCCTCATCGTGAGGCGTTTGTAATTGAGAGATTTAATCATTACCACCGTGACCTGACGTCATGCATGCGTCATTACCTTCAAAATTCAGATTTAAATTAATCTTTATAGGGCTTATCTTTGGGCTTTTAGGCTTTTAGGCTTTTAAGCTCGTTTGAGCTGGTCCGGCCTATTAAATGGGTTACGAGCTGGCCCAATAAGATTCGAGGGCATTGTTGGACTCGTTTTCTGAGCTATTTCCATGGCAACATGGGGATCGGGGGGGGACTTTTCACGACTTTGTCTTGATCTTGATATTTGAGCACTCTTGATCAAAACGAACCCGTAAATACCCATTTTTGCTCCGTTTTCAACCATTTTTACTTGTAAGACATAAAAAAATATCAAACAAATATATTTGCAAGATAATTACCAATATTTTAGTATTTTTAGTCTGATTAATAGTGTTTTCTAAGGTAATAAGGATGTGTGTTTTAGCACACATTAAGGATTGTGAGATAATCAGTTCGTCTAAACTTAACTGATTTTATTTTTTTGAGATGATCAATTATTTGTTGGTACCTACTCTACACCAACGAGTTGGTTGCAAAATTAACCAATTATGTATTGTTTTATTATATCAAGTGGTAGATATCGCCACTATTGTTGTACTATATTATGAATGATTGGGAGTGGGTTGTTACAGGAATGCCAACTAGGTTGTTTCTATGGAGCATTTAGTATGGATGATTAAGACATCTTTGCGTTTAAAACAAAGCGTGTGTTTTCGTGTTCAAGCATGGGTTACTCTATGATTTGTTTCTTTTTCAAGGTTGTGCTCGGGAAAGTAGCTAGCAACATTATTATATATTGGTTGGACTTAATCCATCTGTTTCGTTATTTTATTTTTACACCAATTATATATGTTTCTCATACCTAATCCCTACCCTATATCATTCTTCATCTTAACCTTTGGTTGGGTCAAATGAGGGAGTGAGAAATCACATATGTCTCATTCATAGATTTGGATGTGTATGTGTGGTTTTGTCGCCCTTGTTGGTGTATTACTGTTGGTAAAAATTACTGAAATAAAAAAAAAAAAAAATCCCTATTACTTAGCTTAATTCGAGATAGGGAATGAGTAATCACAAGTGTCGCGGTCATAGATTTGGGCGTGCATTTGTGGTTTTGTCACCTTTTCTAAAATATTGGTATCGATAGAAATTAAAAAGAATGATCAACCCTAAAGCCTTATCACATTCACCCAAATTTACCTTTTTAGACTTGTTACTCCATAGCTTTAGTGGCGGATATGTGTAGAATACTCGTCACGACCGAGCAATTGAGCAAATTACTAAATGTTACCACATAGATTAGTTGAGTAATTTTAGTGATTTAATTTTTTTATTTCGTGAGGTGTTTGGTTGTGCACTAGCAATTAAATAAAAACGCTTAAAGGAAAAATCCTATACATTCGTTTGGGATACGTTTTCATAAGATAAATTCTAAATCTACTCGAGGACAAGTAGAATTCAAGGGGGATATTTGATGACATCAAATAATGTCACATTATTAGCATCATTTATCCCATCTATATTGCTCGTTTTATATTGTTTTATATAAGATTTGATATTTAATTGCTTATTTGTATGAACCTCAGTTATTATCGAGCATTTGGCAAAAGATGGATAAAAGAACGTAATGTGGAGCATAAATAAAGAGTTTCAGAAAGTCTACGGATTCTGACACCAATACGCCGTATCATTCTAGAATAATACGCCGTATCCCTAGACTTTGACAAAGTCAATACCATTGCCTAAATTTAAAGAATACGCCGTATTCACATCAGCAGATACGCCATATAAGATACTTTGGTCAACATCAAAATAAGCATGATCTACATCCACTACGCCGTATCCAGAAGCTTCTATACGCCGTATTTAGTGGTGGTTAATGAATATTCCAGAATAAAATAATCATGGAGCTCACGCCAAGTTATCCCAATACGTCGTATCGAACCCTTCCAATACGACGTATCGATCTGATTTTAGAGCCTATAAATAGAAAACCTAAAATTCGGTTTTTAGTATGCATTAGAAGCCTTTAACCACCAAGTACGATCTATAGAAGATTTTAGAAGCAAAGAAGGTCCTACAAGTGCCTCAATTCAATAGGAAAACTCTTGTAATCTCTATACTCTGCTATAAGCATTCGGTTAGCGTAACGTTTTGTTTAATCTTCGTCTATGATATTGTGTATTGTTACAATGACTATGGGCTAATACCTATAGGTATTAGCCATGTTTATGATAATTTAATGTTTGGTTTGTTTATATTGATTGTTTACTTATTCGTTGCATGTTGATTATGTTTATCACTTCATATTTGTTTATGTTTCGATTATGTTTTATTTATCATTCAACTGGATCTAGGATTACAAATGAAGCGTTGTAACTTAATTGTTATTTGGGCGTAGACTAAAGTTGGGATAAATACTGCATACATCTTATCTATGTGACTCTGGATTAATAGGACTACATAATTATGCCCATTGTTATCTGCTTGGTTTTCATGTGAATTGGTTAAACTAAGAGGTGACTTAGGATTAAAAATAATGTTTTGTTTCTTGGGTGGGTCTCGAACCATAGACTACCCATATAGATAACAATTGGACATAAGTGGGTAAAGCCTCGATGAGCTAGGTTTCGATATTCACTAATGTCGTCTCCTAGATAGATTATAATCAACGGCGTGAGCTTTATGAGGGTTTGGTTAATTATGATGGGATTAACTGAAAAACAAACCTAGAGTTTAGGGAGAAGTCCCACCTAGCTTAGGAATGATATACCACCAACGAAGTAATACAATCATTGCACTCATAAACAATTCCTACATTTTATTTTATTAAACTTGGCTAGTAGGTTTTCCTTATATTAGTGCTTGACCGCTTCTTTATCGTTTGTTTATCTACTTGTGTGTGTTAATTGTCTTACTTATCACCTCATTATAGCAAAACTCATGCCAGTCTCTCAGGGTGAAAACCCCCCTTTTGCGTTAGTTTTGGTTTATTTATAACTAATTAGAACTAACCTAGATAACTAAAATACTGATAAATTTAAGTATTAATGCTCACTCTTAGTGATCGACACCCTACTTACCAACAAACCTACAATTGATGAGGACACTGCCCCCCCCCCTCGTTTAGTGCTTAGTTAATAGTTATAAGTAGAAATATAAATAGTAACTTGATAACAATATTACCTATACTAAATGACACATCAGTAAGCCTTCTAGAATCTTGTACTTAAACTAATACATGAGTACAATTAGAAGATTTTGAAAAGGTTTTTTGTAAACCACAAAATGACAAAAAAAAAGCTATTACTCCTGACAGATCCACCAAATATAAAGACGGATCCACTGTACCTGGATCCATGAATGGTTATGGCACCCGACGGATCCACCATATCTGGATCCATAGATCCGTAGGTTTTCAAAAAATGGGCAGATTTGGTTTTTCTATAAATATGAGCCATTTGCATACATTTTGAGTTACTCTTTCAAAACCTATAAAACATATGATTCGTGAACTAAAACAAGATCTGGAGGTTAGGGAGGACAAAATAAGAAGCTAGCCATAGTGAGAAAAAGTAAAGAGATAGAAAGGTGTATATATTAGATTGAGAGAGAAAAACACCTAATACACACACTAATTTGGAACCTCATCCCTCCTTAGAAGTAAGGATGGAGTATATATAGCCAAGACACTTGTTAACTATGCTAACTTGATAATACTAGTCCCTACGTGTCCGGCTTTAGTAATCTATTGTAATTCCGTAAATGGCGTCACATTTAAGGCTAACAAAACCATTCTCCTACATATTGTCACACACTTAGGCATCAATATAATTAAGTTTTTACAATGTAAAAACACACATTCTCATGTATTTAAAACCCCACCAACCCTTGATCATAATGCCTTTAATTTTCATTTATTGTAAGCATGATTCTACATGATCATCCATTAAGCAAGCTTGGAGATCTTTCCATCCGCACTCACCACAAGCACATATATGAAGATCCACCACAACAAGCTTAGAGTCTTGTCATTATTGGTGCAACATTGACTAAGATCTTCTTTATGTTTTAATGATAGCAAATAAACGTTCGCAAAACGTAAAATCACAAACTGTTGCCTAAATCTGTAAAACCGGAGGTGCGACCAGCGCGCTACACACGAAATCCGTTTTACGATTTTAGCAATTGTCAGATTTCCTCTTACCCAACACATGTGGAAATTTTAATAAAGGTATGTACATGATATTTGAGCATTTAGGAACACTCCAAATAAGGTTTAGACTTAGAGAGGAGCAAAAATGATTCCTCCTGTTTTTCTATACAACACCAACTCAAACCTTTTATCAAACGTCTCTGGCCAAGGCCGAGACTTCTTTCTAAACCTATTATGATCATGTTTTCAACATACCAACAAGAAAAAGTATTTATTTGACCTTAATCTGGATTTACGTTGTTCCTAATCATGTTACGGGTTTTACTCCCTTATTGGTCAAACTAAGTCAAATGTCACTTTGCGTACACGCATCCTTTCCCGTTATGAGATATGCTTTACATAAGATGCAAAGAACTTAGCTTGTTTGCATCAAGATGATTAGTGATCAAATTCATTGTTTATTATCATGGATTAAAGTCTAAATGACTAATTGAGTTTGTGGTATTTGGAAGATTAATCATACCTTGACTTTTCTCACTTCCTTACCAATAAATAATTTTAAAAACTCACATGTATTCCTCATATGAACAAGTCTACACTTCTTCTACATAATCCTTCTACCCATTTTTCTTATCACTTATTTACCCTTCTTACCCAACAAGTGATTTCATCTCTTCCACACACACTTCAAAATCTTCTTCCTAAAAACACTTCCATAATTACACTTGCCCACTCTTTTCTTTCTTATTGCGAATGTGATTATAAACCCAAATCAATCCTTTGATTTAATCCTTATCTTCATCTTCATCTTCAAACCCTCACTTACATAAACCTTAACCAAATAATCTTCAAATCTTATCCTCCATATGCCAACTCACATTCCCTTACATAATGTACTATCCTTGTACTTGTTGTACTCCTATGTCCCCTACATTCCAACCAAGGATCTTCCATATCCTATCAAAACATTCTTCACCACATATCCACTATTTACTTCTTCTCCATAACATTCAAATTACACACACACACCATCGTCCTCACTCTTAAACAAGCCATGTCATCAATCCAAGTTCCTAAACTCTTCTCTTCTCAACCCTTGGATTGAAACTCAAAAAAAAAAAACAAACATAATAAACACACTTTCACTTCTACCCTTGATCAAGCCACCTCATCAATCTAAACTCCCTCATTCTCTTCTCAACCCTTGGATTGATCTCTCATCTCAAAAAATATAAATTCTCTCACAAATATTCACTTCTCACTCACACAACAAACACAACCTTCTTATCACCCTTGATCTTGTCACATCACATATCCTACTTACCTCTCTTCCTTACATCTACACCCTCTGTTTTAAACAAGATTAAGAGGCTCCTTTCTATCACATCATGTCACATCATGACAACTCATACACAACCCATTCATCCTTATCCAACATGTGGCTAATTCAATTTCAAATTCTCCCCCTTTTTCTCCAAGCAAAGAATATTCTGTTGTACTCTAACTAGCTTTTCAAACCTTTAGTTGGATCCCAACTAATCTAGTTACTATTTTTGAGGAATACTCAAAATAACCTTTTTTGATAATTCTTTTCTCTCTTTACTTTATTGGATAAGCAAAACGTTTTCTAAATTACTTCACAAATGTTTTTATCAAATGGCTATTTGAGTTGGTTAACCTTGAGTGTAAGAATAGTGGAAAGGTCAAAACGTGAAGTACAATCGGGGGTTTAGCAAGAACGGGCATTTAAAATGCCAAAATCCCAAAAAACCAAGATGGGAAGCTGGCGCGTTGGCCACGCGCTGACGCGTGGGCAGCGCATCACTCATGGCTTGGTTTTTACCAAGTTGGGATTTTGGCCTATAAATACCCCCTCTTAGCCTTTGTATTCCTCACCTCTTGTCATTCTTTCTTTCTCTCTTTTTCTCTTCTCCTACCCTCTAAGTCTAACACCTCTTGTGTTCTTAATCTTCTCATCTATCATTCTATTGAAGAACACATCTCCCCAAAAGAGATACACAAGTACTTAATCCACACTTGTGTCTTAGTAGTCTAAGGTCTTATTTCTTATACCCTTTCTATTAGAATCGAGTCTCTAGGTTAGGTTAGGACTTGATTTGAACAAACAACTTTATTCAATTTGGTTGTAAAGGGAATTCTTATATCTTTGTGACCAAGCCTAGATCATTGGAGATCTTGTTGGGGTTTGGTAAGCTTCCAAAGGGAAGTTCTTAGTGGTCCTAGTTGATCTAAGTAATCCTAGATGTTAAGTTGAATCACAGGTTCTTAGGGGTGGATTCCGAGGGCGGAATACCGTAGGGAGTAGCTCTTCTTAGTGAGCGCCGATCTTAGTGCATATCGGTAGAGCAAAGTTGTAATACGGTTTATAGTCCACCATAAGGATTATACTAGAGTAATAGTATAGGTGTCGTGGATTTGCAATTGGACGTATGGATGGTATAAACCCTCCATCCCGAACCAATATATA
>BQNB010132330.1:0-18645 GCA_026074375.1 Tanacetum coccineum
TTAGGGTTTTGCTTATCTCTTGTAATCTATAAATAGTGGCTGAATAATAAATCATAACCTACGGGGTTTTCATTGTCCTACAGTTTTCACTTGTTTATTTTCTGTTTTCTTCACTCGTGGGATCTCTTAATTTTAGGGGTGTGCTAGGTTCGGTTTAGGTGGGTATTCGGATTTTATAAAACTAAAAATCGAAACCGCTCGGTTTTTTGTGGTTCGGTTTTTTCCGGTTTTTTGGTTTTTTTTTGTTTCAAACCGTTTATATTTGGTTGTGGCTAATTTTTATTAATAAACTTGTTTTACGTATAAATATTGTTATTTTTTTTATTTTTTTTGTTAATATGAGCCTAATAATGTTTACCTAAATTTCTAAAATTATACACATATAAATGAGACACACACATGCAAGTGAAAATACAAATATATGATCATTGGCATATATGTAACTATCATTGGCATAAATGTATGATCATGTGCGGGACGGTTCTGAACATCAACAACTGGTAAACTTGTATTCGCTTCTGGAATCGGTGTCTCTTTCGCAGTCTCATGATAGATGGTTTTGCGACTTGACAAGTGATGGAGAATTTCGTGTCAAAGAGGTTCGTAACTTTCTCGATAACTTATTTCTCCCCTCTCATTTGGAATCCACGAGATGGGTGAAGTATATTCCCATTAAGGTTAATGTTTTTGCTTGGCGAGCCTGTCGTAATTATTTACCAACTAGAGCTAACCTTAATCATAGAGGAATTCTCTTGGATTCTTCTATGTGTCCTTTATGTCAATCAGATGAGGAGGATGTCAATCATGTTTTATTTAGATGTGAGTTGGCCCAGATCATTGTTCGTCGGATATGTCGATGGTGGGAGTTGGATTGGCAGGGTCGTATGTCATTTTCGGACTGGCAAAGTTGGTTTTCTTCTATTCGTCTTCCGTCCAAAGTTAAGAATATGTTGGAAGGTGTTTTTTGTGTTTCTTGGTGGTCTATTTGGGGCTTGAGGAATCGCACTATTTTTAATGAGACGCCTCCGAGAAAATCGGTGATTTTTGACGACATTGTGTCATATTCTTTTACTTGGTGTTCTAGTCGTTGTAATAGGGCTTTTTCGTGGGATTCTTGGTTAAAAAAACCCCATTTAATTTCTTTGTAATGTTTCTTCTAGCTTCTTGCTAGTTTTATAAAATTTGTCGTTCTAAAAAAAAACATGACAAACACATATATAAACATTAAGACATATATACATTATAATTCCTCTAACAAAATAAATATGAATTTCAAAATTGGATTTATTATTTATTTATTTATATTGTATGAATTATATATTATTATAAAATTGGTTCGGTTCGGTTTGGTTTTTACGGTTTGGTTTTTGGACGAAAACCGAAACCGAACCGAAATTTTTTGGTTTTTGAAAAAGTAAAAACCGAACCATCGGTTTCTAGTTTCGGTCGGTTTTTTCGGTTCGGTTTTTTCGGTTTTCAGTTTGGTTTCGGTTTTTTGTGCTCACCCCTACTTAATTTTGTGTTTCAGCTAACTCAGGCACGTGGGTCAGTCTATATACGAAACCGTTCCTTAATTATTACCTACTACCCGCACAAAGCAGCGATTTCAAAAGCATTAAAAATAGAAAAGCTAAAAATTAATAAAAAATATCAAAATGAATGTTGAATTAAAGAGCACAAAATTTTAGAAAATATGGTGAAACTAAATCATTAAAAAAAATAGATAAAAAGATATTTTAATTTAAAAATAAAGGTAAATTTTTAAGGGTCAATGTCATAAAATACCTACAAAGTTTCAAAATTGTCCCGACTTCACCAACGAACTAAATTTCGTTCTGTCTAGACCAGCGAACTTTCAAATATTGTTCTGATATCACCCATATCATAAATTTTTACCGACACCGTAACAGTTATCTTCCAAGCCGGCACTAGTTTTTCTTTTAAATTAATTAAACCAAATAAGGATATAAGATGGATTTACTACCTAAAAAGTCAATCATCTTCCCAAATTCATAACACACAAGAACACAGGAACATCAACACCATATCCTAAAAACCCAGATCCAAAAACCCATTGTCACTTTCAGTGGTGGAGCCAGGATCTTGGTATATAAGGGGCAAAAAAATTTCTCCGAAAACAGCTTTAAAAACTGCAGCTTTTTAGTAGCGCTTTAGCACTTTTTAACAGCTTTTAGTAGCGTTTTAGCAGTTTTTAACAGTTTTTTTTGCAGCTTTTAGCATCTTTTAGCAGCTTTTCAACAGCTTTTTGATATTTAAGTAGTCTTATCGGGGGCAATTTGAGATTTAGGATGAGGGCAAGCTAAAAATAAGGCAAGGCCTCTAAAAATTTTTTTTTGTACTAATTTTTTTTTTTGCCAGTTTATCGGGGGCAGCGGCCCCCCTGTCTAACACATCCCTCCGCCCCTGGTCACTTTGAACCATGACATTTCATAACACTAGATCCCAGATCCAAAAAACACAAGAACATCAACAAAACTAATAACAAACATCAACCCTAATCTTACTCTTTTAACACAGCCCTAATCACATTTCTTGTTACCACGCCCGCCTTATCTCTCCCCAACTCTGCCAACACCGAATCGCTTGATCATTTTAAATAACATCACAAAAAACATATCTGAAATTCGTCCAATCTCAAACAAGTCATCCTCGTTCGTTTCATTGTTATCGACAACGAAATAGCCAACATACATACCACTAACATTGTGTATTGAATCATTTCCACCCCACAACCTTTTAAATCAATATCCTGTGCCGAACCACAAATAATTCATTTGATTCATGTAAGGTCTCCGGTAGGTGATTACTTCTTGTGTTTTCTTTAAATCGAACCAAAGATTGAATATAACAAATTTGTTATAATTCAGTCATTATTTTCGGATTTAAAAAGAAAAGGATTTGCCCTTTTATAGATCAATGATGAGGTTTATCGTGTTTGATCTTGTAAAGGTCTTGATATTGTTTAACAACACGAAAGAAAAGAAATATATGAGATCATTTTCTTGTTGTTATGTTTCGAGTCTTGGAGATTAAATTGAGGGTTGTTTGTAGTTTGACGAGATGGTAAAGGACTAAAAGAATGGAAATGGAGAAGTATAGAACGTATATTCACTTTTTTTCTTCTGGGTGAGAGTCAAAGAAATCATGTGGGGTCGGATTTATACATGACCCGTGGATTTTGTAAATATAGTTTTGGACATTAACAATAAAATAAAATAATGATGTGGATAACTAGCCGGTCATATTGGTCATATTGTCACATAATAAACAAGATCGTTGGTCTAGACATAACGAAATTTAGTTCGTTGGTGAATTCGGGACAATTTTAAAACTTCGTAGGTATTTTATGACATTGACCTAATTTTTAATTAAGAAGTGCCACATGTTACAAGTATCACAAATCTAATCATATTATATAACTACTCCACGATAGGCAGGATACCTGACCCGTAAAGCACACCGGGTCAACCCGACCCGAAACCCATTCAACCGACCGAAGAAAGACCTCCCTCAACAAACCTGCTCGTTTATCCAGCCCGGAAGCCGCCCGCCCGACCTGAAAAACCACCCGCAACCCGCTGGTATTTACGAAATAGCCCCTCACACTATGTGTCAAATTACAAAAACTACCCTCACTTTTAAAAAAATTACAAAATGCCCCATCTCCCCACTAACGGCTGTTAAGTAACGACCGTTAGTTTAATTTTTTAACAATTTACGAAAATAGTCTTTGGGGTCGGTCGTTACTTAACGAACGTTATGTAACAACCGTTAACTTATTTTTTTTAGCAATTTACAAAACTAGCCATTGGGGTTAATCGGTTCGTTGCAGCGTTAGTCCCTCACGCTCCGCTGCGAAGTGCGGGTAACCCACCTCGTTAATATATATAAACAAAAGGCAATTCTTGGAATGGCCCTAATATATATATATAATTATAAACAAAAGGCAATCCTTTGAATAGCTAAACATGATTCCTAAAGTACACGATTCTCGGAGTAATAAAATAATAAAATCATATTGTACGGAAATAATCCTTAGGGTTATCGGTCAATTGCAAAGTTAATCATTAATGACTAACTTTTCAACGGAACAATAACCTAGGGACTATTTCCGTAAAAAAAATCATAAACACTTTACGAAAATATTCCTTGGGGTTATCGGTTCGTTTCAAAGTTAGTCCCTCACGCTCCGTGTAACACCCCCAAAATGGGTCGCAGCGGAATAAGGATCCGGGGCGTGTTACTTCAAGATCAACAGCACAAGATATATATAAGAACGACACAAAAAGTCGTTTAAATTGATACATTGGATTTAATTAAAAGACATATTACAAAAGCTTATAGCTTCACTTGTTCCTTGTTTAATATTACAAAAGATAACATAGATTTCCCAATACATGACATGCACATTATTCTTTAACAGGGCAATCCATAAACATAATCCAATGCTTCACTTTGGCACCTCGTGCCTATTGACCTCCTAAAAACATTGCTTAAAACGTCAACAAAAATGTTGGTGAATTCATAGGTTTATGTATTTAAATTATGCAGGACCGCAAGACTTTCCCGTGATGTTACAACATATGCCAACAATCACAAAACCAGATTACTGTTGCACTAAGCTCATGACACTGAAGTCTACTTATTTTTGCTATGTTAGCAGTTATTTTGCACCGCTACAGATGTTGTAACCCGCAAAACATCTAAGTCGACCATGTCAACGTTCGTCCTGGTGATAGCTAATCACCCAAACGGGGAGGTTAATCCCAATAGATCTATTTATAACATTCGCGCTCACATAATGCAATTAACAATTACATCATGCAATTGACAGTTCATGATAAATGGGCTCAGGAGGGTTATCGCTACTTAGGCAAACACATAATCAATATATTTAAAACACTTGTCTGTCCATTTTATATTACAATAGCATGTTTTCACCCAATTAATAGTAAATCCGTAAAACTGTAAAAAGTAGGGGGCTATGAACTCACCTCCTTGAGTACAGTAGTCACAAATAATCACAGATAAAACGTCACGCAAGACGTGTTTTATAGTGGAAGTGTGCTATGCTCTCTTATACTATTTGTTCATATCAGAGGTCGTTGTAGTTCCTTGAACTTGATTTCCAATATGATGATATGGATTTCAATTGAACCTTTTCATATTCTGTGAGGTTTTTTGAATGTGCTAATCATACATGTGTAATGTTTGAGTCCTCTAATTTAATGCAAAAGAACTCATTATGAGGGGCTGCAGGAGAAACAGCCATGGGTACACATCTTCATGCATACAATCGATACACAAAAACTCATTACCAGGGGTGCAAGACAAACAGCCATGGGTACACAAGCCTCATGCATACAATGATATTCCTGTAATTTATTTATTGAGAACCATGAATACATATAAGGTTATACAAGTGTAGAATACCAAAGAGAATGGTTGGGTTCCTGTAATTTATTGAGGAATACATCTATTCAAAGCGGAATGCATACAGTTTAGTTAACTTCTAATCAATGAATGCAAAACCATGAATGCACATACGATTATACAAGTGCAGAATACCAAAGAGAATGGTTTGTTCAAGTTATAAATGACATAGTTATTTTTCAATTTTCCATACATCCTGCATAATAGTAGCCAAGTGTAATTGAAATCAATTTCACCATGTCGAATAACAATGCAGGTACCGCCAGTGATGTTGAAAGCAAATGCACCCCAGTTGATGATATTGAAAGCAACCAGGCCATGTCTGATAAGGCTGCACCCGGCAAGGTTGAGAACACTGATATTCAAAGCAAACAGGTCATGTTTCCTAAGGTTCAACAAACGAATGTAGAATTATTCTTGGACCAACTACAGGTCGATGTCACCGAGAAAATCATCGTCATGATTGGCCGTAAGTGGGATGTTAGTTCAGTAACTGGCCGATACTTGAGTATGGATTTCGTGGTCTCTGATGCAAAGGTAAAAAATTTGTTTTCATCACGCGTTTGTTGTTCCTTTTTTTAACAGCATATCATTGCAGGGTAACATGGTTCATTGTACTGCAAGGGGAAATGTAGCCCACAATTTTCTAAAGTTAAAAGAAGGAGTGATATATTCAGTTAAAAAATTTCACTATGAAACCTAACAAGGAGGAGTACCGGATTCTAAAGAATAATACCATTATGGTTAAATTTGATGGTGCGACAACCATAAGAAAAGCTTTTGTTAAATCTGAAGGATTTGTCAGGTATCCATTTGAGTTGGTAGATTTTGACAGCATCGAGCCTAAAAACAAGTATATTATTGGTGAGTTATTGATGCCTTTGTTTAAGTTATTGTTTAAACCCCTGAGCCATTGTATGGTGATACTAATACATAAATTATTACCTCATAGATGTTGTTGGGTATGTCACAAACGTAGGCAGGACAACTCATCTAAAATCAGGCTCAAGGAATCTGGATTTCCACCTTGCCAATCACAGGTTGATAATGGTCTATGCACTTACCCCAATCATACCTCAATTATTTTTAGAATAATTCTAAAAATTATTTTTAGGAGAATAGCACTGTGCAATGCTCAGAAACCCTTTTCTATTTACTTTCTTGGACAAATTTCAGATGATGCCGCGAGTCTCCTCCTGGTAATATCAAATATTATTGTTTCTACTCATGTTTAGGAGATCAAGCTCGCATACCTACTATGAGTAGCTTATATGCGTCATATACAGACATGTTATTTTTTAATTGTTTCTTATGTTTTTAGCTAGGTGACTGACGACACATGTCCATAAGTAGGGCATGTTCAGATTAGGCAGTTTGGCGCATCAACTGTAGCACAACACACACTTTGCGAAGAGTTTAAGAATAATTTGTTAGGAAAATAACAATCTGTGGCACCGTGTTTATATGCCTTAGACATTGCAAATCAAGTGTTTCATTTCATATGGATTATATTTTTCCACTTATGTTCAATATGTAATGAACCATCCTTCAATTAGCTCCCATTACTTCCGTTTATTTATTTCTACAATCCTGCAAAAAAGGAATACTCTATGTTTTGATTGGTCAATTAAATTTGTAATCGCGCGTTTGAAACCAACCATATACTGCAGTCGAAACTAAAATCTAATAACAAAGGCCCACAGACTAACAGGCCATACAATAAAAACCAAATATCAAGAGTAAGAAGAAATTTACGCTGCAAAGCGACCATATTAAACACACCATGCGAAAAACAAATTGAACCCAGGCCCGTGTGCAACGCACGGGTCTGCTTGTTCTCTCGTTTAACAAAAAAAAAAAAAAAAACGAAGTAAACGCGTAAAACCCTAAAAATAAATTGTGAATCACATAATGTCATACAATGACCTAAAACACGGGGTGTTATACTCCGCATCGAAGCACGGGTTGCAAACCTCGTTACACAACAATGACAAGATGTTCAAACTCGTCGGGCTGGGTACGGAGAGATAAAATGTAAACAAATTTTATTATTACCTCATAATAAACTCGAAAGTAAAGAGACTACTTCTTCGAAGATTTCTAACAAATGTAAATGTACGGATGAGAGTGCTCAGAATATACATGTGTGAAAATGTACAATAACAAGAATAAAGAATCTAAAAGACGAAAAACAAACATACAAAGGTAATAGACAAAAATTTGTATAGAACTTACGAGAAAAATGACAAATACACATAAAAGAAAGTGTCACAAGAAAACACAGTATAAAAAAAGTTAAACGCTATAGAGACAAAGGGGACACAAGCATAAGCATACAAGCATAAAAGCACAAACACAAAAGGCCAGGACACCTAAAAAAACGCTCGCAAAGAAACGGGGGCTAAAGGCAAAAAAGTTCTAAGACCTAAGTGTGCAACAAAAATCAAAGCAGGGTAGTAGTATAGGGATCTATACCTAAACACAAATCTAAAAGAACATGTGAGGTTACTTAACGCCTGAAAAGCCTAAAGAGAATTAGCTATGAAACTCTATATCTAAAACGCAAGAGGCAAGGCTACTAAGAGCAAAGTATTTCATTGAGTGAATAGACACATATGCTACTACAACTACAACTATCAAGATAAAAGCTACAAAGAAAGGAAAAAAGCAAAGACTAAAGTCAAGGAAGAAAAGAGAAAATAGCCCAAGACCGCGACCATTGAAAATAACCCACCTTATTAGCCCGGTATGATCAAGAAAGTAAAAGGGTGATTATTCTCTATAGTTGATCCACACTACACGTTCACCAATACCCGATGAATGCTAGTCCTAACACTTGAATCGTATACCCCTTAGACCTTACTCCAAGCAAGACAAAAAGCAAATCCCGAAACCTTTTGGGTTTATTAATTCGACCGGCCAAGAGAGGAGAGAAAGAGAAAAAGAGATTTTGGTTTGTATTGAGAAATTTAGATAAAAAAAGGTTTGCATTTATATTAATCTCTCACTATTCTAAAATGATCTTAATTTAATCATCAAAATTAGTTTTGTTTCTCTTTTTTCTTCCTCTCTTTGGCAAAAATCCCTTAAGGATTATCAAGACATTTAACTTATTATTTATTAATACCACTATATATTATTATTAACTAATTAATAAATATTTAACTTGATTTGTTAACTAATTAATAAATCTTAACTAATTAATCTTTTATAAAATAAAAGAATTACATCATTTCAGAGTTTTCTATCAGATTAAATCTTATGTGAAAATAAATTGGACCAATCAGAATGCTTGATTTTGCCACATAGGCAAAATCGTGCGATCTGATTGGTCAATAAATAGTCAAAATTGAATCAATTTGGTCAAAATTGAAAAAGATTGGTGGAGAAATTTGATGAAGAAAAAAAACACATAAAAATATATGTGTCAAATTTATGAAAACAAAAACTTAAAAAAAGGGGAGATAATTAATAAAACTTTAGTAGTTTAATTTTAAATAAATTACATGGAGTTAAAAGTGTAAATTTATAAATTTACAAGTTTTATTATAACTTTAAAAAATAAACAAATAACCCCTTAAACTTTAAACCTCTAGACTTTATATTTTAAAATACAACAAACAAACGTAAACAATTTCTTACTTCCAAACAAAGATTTAACATTATCTAATCACATCTCAAATCTACCCGAAGAGTTTTTGGTAGATTTTTCATTGTCGGCTTGAAATCATGTTGTACAACCGAAGCATATCGAAGGTTCACCTGACCCGACTCCGGGCTACCTAAAAGGGTTGTTTCGCTGGGATTAGTTGGCTCACAATGTCGAGTCAAACAACAGGTAAATCAAAAGAAAAAAAATCCTCAAATTCATATACTACGTAATATATAAAAGATTTAATGAATCTATTATATTTATATATTTCGATAATACCCTATAACATAACTTATAAAACAGAAAAAAAATATATATATGTAATTTAAAAAAACATAATGTCTAAGCCCCGTGCGTGCACAGGCATTAAAACTAGTAAATATTTAACTTGATTTGTTAGTTTGGCAAAAATCCCGTAAGGATTATCAGGACATTTCTCTTTTTTCTTCCTCTCTTAATCTTGATTTGTTAGTTTGTTATCAATATATTATTATTAACTAATTAATAAATATTTAACTTATTATTTATTAATACCACTATATAACTATATAATAAATGTTTAGTGACTTATAAATCATTTCGGTGTGAATATAATATAAATACATTATTTATATTATAACTTCGGGTATCTAAGTGTATTTGTATGTGACCCCATAAGCTTACATATACTTAGCCGTATAATTATGTAATGTGTCTTGAGCATATTTCATCACTCCTTCATGTCATGTTTAAGTCTATCCTCCCATCTAAGTGTTGGTCTACCCCTTCTCTTCAAGCTATTAGAGCTTCGACTCTCCTTACTAACGCTGATTGTGGCCTCCTCCTCACATATACTTCAAATTCTGCTCTAAAAACTATGTTCGAAATCATGTCAAGCATGGTTTTACCACAAGTCTACCTTAGCATTCTCAATTCCGCCACTTTCATCCTGTTTATTTTGAGCATTCGTGATCGGCCAACACTCTTACCAGTACAACATAGGTGGTATAATTGTCACCCTATAAAATTTATCCTTTAGCTTAAAGAGGGCTTTCCTATCACACAATACTCTTGACGCCGTCCTCCATTTCACCTAACTTGCTCTAATACGGCGGGTTACGTCATTGTCTATCTTCCCTAATTTTTTTTGGTAAATTCAAAATTTTAGAAAACCATAACGATCTAAACAATCTATTCTAAAAGTGGGACAACATGGCAACGCGTTTGTTCTTATTCTACCAAGTGTATTTCACGTTTTGCCAGAGCTGTCTCATTGATTTCAATGGCCCCGTGCCATTATAAAAAAGAAAAGCCCTTAAACGCACATACAAAATACACGTGTATCAATAATGCATAAACTAAATAAACTCCAGCCTCATACTGTGCATAAAAGAAGCGCATGAAATTTGGAGCGGGGACCCTGTGCGATAGCACCTCTCGCACTCCCCTAATAACGGCCCTGTGTTTTGCCAACATAAAAGGGCGAAATGTGTGGGCAAACCAAAAAAAACAAGTTCAAATTTTATTATTGATGCCCAAAATTGGGCACTACAGCAATTTTCGCTTATAACAAAGCACACATGAGCAAGAAACTGCAAAAAGCTCAAAAACGCTCATTAGTTGTTTCACCCTTGCATTATCATCAGCCTTTGTAGGGCTTAAGTTCATGCAATGCACAACTCAACCAAAATATGAACAAATATACCCCCACATCCCTTCAGTAAAGATAGTCGTGCGCAAATCGGTTAACCAGATCGGTTCGGTTTGAGTCAAACAGGAACCAGTTTCGGTCAACACGGAGCCGAAACCGGTTTGGCCAAACCCTGAACCGGTTTGGAACCGGTTTGTTACCGGGTTGAGCCGAAACCGGTTTGCCGGTTTGGAACCGGTTCGGTTCCGGTTAACCACTAAAACCGGTTTGACCGGGTTTTTTTTTTTTTTTTTTTTTTTTTTTTTTTGGTGTTGTTATACTATAAACTGATTAACCTTCAACTTTTATTGAATACAAACCATAATATTACATAAACGAAATACAACATAAAAGAAATACATAAAGCAAATACAACAAAAGATTAGGAAATACAACACAATACTAGTAGTAAGTGTAACCATGTGACATAGACCCTCCCTCTCCGGTTTGGTCATCTTCGGCTCCGCTGCTCATCATATAATCACGACGTTGTTCTCCTGAAGACAAAGAGCCATCGCTACTAGCATCTAACGCAATTTCTTGATCGGTAAGTTGAGTGGCTTCATTTTGTTGCACCTCGTCATTAAAGACACCTTCTTCAACGTCTAAGGGTAGTTCAAGAGGAGAGTCAAAAGAATTTAAATTTTCTCTGATATAACATAGGGATTTTTATATAAACAAAAATAGCAAAATGAATTATACACATAGTATGTTTATGGGATAATGAACCAATATGTCTTTGTTTGCAAAAAACAAATAAAGGAGCATTTTCAAACAAATGCACGCCTCACTTTGCCTATTGCCTTGGCTCTTCCTCTTGCAATTGGCGCTCACAAAATACAATTTTCTCGATAAACTTCCCTCTCGGCCCACTCTCCCATCTAGACTTAATAAGGGGCGCATTATTTGCCTATGTTCATTTTTGTGTTTATTGATTATATTTACCTCTTGCTAATTTAATGCTTGTATTTGCATTGTTCTTACTCGACATTTGATACGTCTTAAATTAGCTAACAACCGTAATCAGCAAGCAATAAATCACAGATGTCTTAATTTTGTCAAACATACAAGCCAACAATAAATAAAAGGGGGAGGGGCGCTTAGGTTACTAAGATGCGCTTAGGTTATTGTTTTTTTTTACTTTTATTGTCTTTAAGTGGGGAGCACAAAATAAGGGGGAGCACTTGGTCGTTTAGGGTGCTCCTCAACAATTTATATGAAAAACTCAAGCGTTGATTTTTGGTTTGGAGTACTCCTATTTGTCCTTATATGAGGGCACAAGAAGAAGGGGCGCACTTTGTGTTTTAGAGTGCTCATTGAACATTTGGATTTTATAATTCTTGTCTCTATGTGAGCCGCACTAGAAAGGATGGAGCACTTAAAGTGCTCTTTGGTTGTTTTTATGTGAGGCGCACAAAAGAAGCCGGGAGCTCTTGGTCCTTTAAAGTGTTCCTGAACATTTCGTTTTGAAAGGAGCGGAGCACTTGGTCATTTAACTCAGACGCACCTCATGAAAATTATTAAACACGTATGGATAAATGACCATTCTATTTGACACATGTCTTACATCTAACGGTTACTTCGTCTCTTTCGTTACAAACAGTAACGTAAAAGGATTCTCTTTTATAAATGTGTGTCAATAAGGAGACTACTACAACATGATTGGTGTCCTTCACTTTATATGTTTTTTTATTTAAAATGGAGTACTTTGTTATTTTTTCTACAGACTCGTATTTTGGTTCATCAAATTTTACCTATATAGGGGAAGGAATGAAATTTTACATGAGGACTAGGCTTGCTTGGCAAATTAATGCTGCTGGAAATGATGACTCAAATGGCAATTTTTCAGAAATTTTGGTGATAGGCAAATGATAGTGTAAAAAACATGGGGTATTTCATGGACATTGCACTTTTTAAAATCCTCCTACATTTGACTATACATTCATTCTTCAGTTTACTTTGAGACATATCTTTGATTTTAAAAAAACATTCCTAATATTATATAACCAATTCAAATGAAAGAGAATCATTATCAATAAAATCACTCAAATTTCTCAGGAACTAAAACAACATTAATTCCAAACTTGTTTTTTATTAATGAATCCAAAACAACACATGTTGCTCTTTGTAGTGTCTTTGATTTTATTTATGTTCAAAATCAAACATTAATATTTGGTTGTGAGAATAACAAACCTTATTCAGATCCATATTAAGCAGACTCGAAGATCTGAAAAGAGTAAATTTTAGAGTATCTTTGGTGTCGTTAATTTCGAACAGATTTGAGGTATATTAATGTTATTCGATTTGTTTGATGAAAAACTGATTTTAGTTTAATTATTGCAATGATTTGAAACATATAATATTATCCCAATATTATGTCATCAATTGTTCTGCGTCTTTTTTACAGATTATTCAAGCCCGCAACTACTCATGAACCAAACAAATTTCATCATTATTTTTAAGCTTTTAACAACACATTAAATCACACGCTACACCATAGATCTACTATATTCACGTTTCTTCATCCCAGTTTGTGTAAGGTATCTTTATAACAATTTTTGTTTGACGATTCTTATTGTAATTAGTTTAACAATTTATAATTTTTGATCCAAAATTATAGTTCTTATACTTCTGTTTGCATTGCAATTTTTTAAAGGTGTTTGTGTTAATTGGATTCACTAAACCCTTTTGTTGCAATGGAACATAAGGAGATTACTTCCGTTAGTAAGTTTGATGGTATGTGTATGATTATTTGCGGTTCGTTTTAGATTTTGTGACATTTGATTTTATTTTAGTTAGTTGAATGAACTTAAGTTGTTTTTTTCTGTAGTGATGTTGCAGGGATTAGGTTTTGAGTGTTTTTGTATACCATTTTTGCTCAGGTATGAATACATATTGATAAGCTGCATTTGATAGTTTGTTGTATTATATCACATTATAGGTAGAAATTACTAATAAAAGATAACTATATAATTAAAAACATAAATAATAATGAACTAGAAAGTTAAGGCCAGTAGGACGACACATGATTTATGTGAGATAAATAGATAATCAACATTGAGACGAATATGAAATTGCGCTTAATTTATATTGTCACATGAGAAACGCTAGAGCCAATTCTGGTTAATTCCAACTTGCAAGCCATGATGTGCCTATCTGCTGACAATCAGTTTTCTACACTCAAATCATGTTAAAATGTTGATATTGTTAGTGAATAGCTAATTCTTATGAAGGCATTTCGACAAGTAGCTTCTAGACACCAAATAAACAAGTCTTACTCTTTGTGATTTGTATCTAACAAACAGTTGAATGATTAATTATATCTATATGCATAAATATGTGTTTCAAATTTGTGAAAACGCATGGCATTTAATTTGTTTATAGATAACGAAATTGGAAAATGATCTGGAAACGCACCTTGGATCTGTTTATTGCCACGTGTCATCATGGCAGCTCTTTCTTCGTTTTTATTTGGCCACCATCTCGGGTACGTATCACAAATTTTAACTTCACATGGTTGTTGACATGTGACAAAATAAGTTTATAATATCGTCAAATGCCAATTTTGAACATAGGGTGGTCAGCCACTAGAAAGTATTTTTGTGGAGCTTGAATTTCATGGCGATACAATGGTTGAAGGCATGTTTTAGAATGGATTTTTCCTGTATCGTACACATGTTTCTATTGTTTTTTGCATTACTAATTCTACTATTTAATATTTGAAGGCTTGGTGGTTAATACATGTTTAGGAGGTGCTTCTTTTTAAGGTTTGGTGGTAAGTACAGCCATTCGGCTTATATCAGAAATGACTCATCACCTAATTGTTTTAAGCCAATACAAACATGTTACTTGGCTCTTGATAAATTCACTCTGCAACATTCCTTTGTAGTTCTACTGATCAAAGTATCAAAGTATAAGAAAGTCAAAAGGTGCACATTTTAACGTATCCAACAATTTATGTAACATGAATTAGAGTATAAAGTTATATTGCATATTTGGATTATCATAAACTGTTTGAAATATCCATTGGCCTTTTTTGTTTGTTAGTCTTCTACATATTTATTCAATAATGAAATTTCACAAAAATTTGTATATCTATGCTACAAAGGAGGTATAAATTCTTTATGATGATAGTGCAATTTAACTGGATTTTCCTTCTTTCTTATGCTTTGCTGATTTTAATGGTTTAGTTTCCATTTAATTATGGAAACGAAGCCATGTACTCTTTCTATATTTGCTGAGTTAATTTAACTATGAATTAATCCGAATCCAATACTTGTTGTTTAATATATATTATGGAAGCGTTAAATCTGCAATGTACAACAGCAGTTAACAATATAATTATGGAAGCGTTAAATCAACAGAATACCACACAGCCACGTCAGTTGCAGACTCACATTGATCTGCAGGTTGTTTCTTATATATTTTTAACCAAAATAGATATTATCTTCTTTAATTTAATTCATGTAAACAAAACAACTAATCTTACAAGTAATTTATATTAACACTGGTTATTTTGAGTAATGGCACATGCCATTCTCAAGAAGGGCCTGGCGCTTCGTTTGGCATACGACTAGGTGGCATTCCTGCATTACATACCAGATTAACTCCCAATTTAATTGCTATGTCACATATAATGAGTAATAAGTAAAAATGCTCTTTTTGTAAATTTACGTATGAGATTGGGGTTGCTTGACTTAAACATGCAACTTAAGAAATACTATAGAATGGCAAGGAATGAGATCAGACAGTTTGGTAATTGGGTCAAAAATAGTGTGCGGGTCAAAATGTTTGGTGGTATTGGTCGACTGTCATAACCTAACATTTGTTAGAAATGTTATTATTTCATATTTACCAAGTGATTGATTTGGAGAATAGTTTCACCATTGTTAAAGTAGGTATTTTGTACTAATTTATGACATAGTGATACAAGTGTTAAGTTAAAATTAAGGTAAGTAATTCTAGATGAAATATTATAAGAACATTTTGTAAAGCAATAAAAAAAACTGTTGCTGTAACACACATAAATCAAGGTGTAAAAATAACTAAGAGGTGCCTGAACCTAAAGAAGAACTATATGTGAATGATCTATGCAATTATTCTAAAATAAAAAGAAACAAACTGAGGTTTTGCGAATGAGGTATGTTATTGTGAAGGTCCGTTAGGAATAAACTCCATATAAAGCTATTATGTCATTCATTGTCTGCTACATCAAAATCTCATCAAGGGATTTCCATTGTCTGCTACCCATGTATTGCATAGCTTAGAGTTGGTTTTGGGTATAGTTTTGTTTATTATTATGTAGCGTTTGTGTCAAAGTTATCGTTATTCGATAAAAAAGTTAACGCCAGTAATGTTTCATATGTAGAAGTTGAAATTGCTTGGAGGCTATGCTTTGAAGGATTGACGGAGCCAAAGACTTACTATAGAGACAACTTCTGTTTATCTAGACTGTTAGCCCCGACACTCGATGATCTACAAAAGGCGTTATTGGCACAACATGTCTAATGTTCGACAAATACCTATGCTACATTGTTTTTTTACATGTATTACATGAACATTCTTTTTTTTTCAAATTTTATGTTTAAGATATTTTGCGTTATTGATGATTTATTTACGTCCAATTAGAAATTGTCAAGTAAGATTATGAAGCTATCCCGCCCATTCGGGCGGGCTATGAAACTAGTATATATATATATATATATATATATAGACAAGCCTTCATTTGAGAAGGCTAATTTTTGTGAGAAGGAAAGAAGAGATCTTAGCCCTTCATTAGCCCCTTCTTTATTAGATCTAATGGATTAGATTAGATTACGATTTGTATTAAAATTGCACTGAAATTACACTTACAAAAAGCGGAAGGGATTTTATGTAAATTCACTTCCAAAAATCATAGGGGTCTGCTTGCAATTCTCTCATTTGTTACGTTTTACAAAAAAGAACAGATTTTTCTCTGTCTTCTTTTTCACACACAATCGTACCAAAAAAAACACACACTAACACCGCAACTATCTCCGGTTATCTGCTATCATATACGTCATCTACCACAACACAACCATCTCCGGTTATCAACCATTATATCTCCGTCGTTGACTATTCAATTGCTTTTTTGGGATTCAATATTTTGATGAAGAAATCATCTATTAATCGCTTGAAACGTTGTTCCAATATTGATTTGAATGCAATTAGTGGTAATTATTTTCAATTAATTACTTTTTTACTGGTATTAGGTTTTTTTAATTTTGAATTTATATTTATTATTTTTGTTATATAAATGTTAGATATTTTCACATTTGAAAGATGCTTGATGCAATCTCAACTTCCAGATATGATGCTCTAAGTTTTGTAGGATTATCTTCACTGGTGAAGATTTTATAGAATAGCTTTTTTAGGAATATGTTCATGAGTGAAATTAATTATTGAGAATTGACGCTTTTGTCGTAGTCTCGTTCTATTTAAGTTTTTTGTAATATATTCACTGGTGAAGATTTTATAGAATATCATTTTATTTTTTAAGAGTATCTTCACGAGTGAAATTGTTTATCGAGGATTGATGCTTTTCACATAGTCGTGTTCTATTTAAATTTTATAGGATTATCTTCATTGGTGAAGATTTTATAGTATATCATTTTATTTTTTTTAAAATATCTTCACAAGTGAAATTTTTATAGAGGATTGATGCTTTTGTAGTAGTTGCGTTCTATTTAAGTTTTGTAGGACTATCTTCACGCGTGAAAATTTCATAGAAGATTATTTTAGTTTTATTAAGAATATATTCACTCGTGCAAAAGACTTATCGAGGATTGATGCTTTAGAAAAGAGCATAGAGTGTTGATGAAAAATAGGTCATTGGTCGAAAATGGGTCTTACTTGTCACGTTTCAGGTATCACTGATCTTCATGTTCTGAAATATTTCCCTATCTGTAACAATGGAAGGCGAATATTTAGCTGCATCCATAGGCTTATTAAGTGATTGTGAGGTAACTTTAACTGCAACAACGATAGTACCCTGTGAGATTAGATCTAATTTTATTGAAGACACATTGTAGGTGATTAAGAAGTAATTATTTCTTTTTGCATTTATTCTGATAAATACTATATTTATCCATTAATGAAAATAGGCGACAATAAGGTTGGTAATTTAGGAAGTTGACCTGGTGTTTTTGAAAATTGTAGAAAGTGGTTCCTAGTGAAGTTGTGGTGGACAAAGACGACGAGACGCTTGTGTTGGTTTTTGATGAGGCACTTGGTGTTGGAGATGGTGTGTCGGATATTAGTTTAGTGGAGTGCTTAATGAACATATGAAGGGCTTCTATAAAGGGTGTAATCTTTACTTCCAAAATGCTCTAATATTCTAAATTATTTTACGTTTTGTAAGGATAACTACACGCGTGCAATTATGAGCAAAGATTAAACTTTTTATCTTACTAGCGTATTTTTTACTAGAAGTACAAAATAAGAGATTGATTTTTGATAGACGATTATTTGAGTTTTGTTAGACTATCTTTGCGTGTGAAAATTATGAGTAAGGATAGATACTTTGATCTTACTAGCGTATTTTTAAACTAGAAGTGCAAAAATAGGAGACATTGATGTTTAATAGACGATTATTTAAGTTTTGAAAGAATTTATCTTCACATGTGCAGATTATGAGCAAAGATTTAAGATTTTATCTCACTAGTGTATTTTCTATACTAGAAGTGCAAAATTTTAAGATATTAATATTAATAGACAATTATTTAAGTTTTATAAAAATGTTTTCGCGCGTGTAAATTATGAGCAAGGATTAAAGCATTGCTCTTACTAGCGTATTTTTTAAACTAGAAGTGCAAGAATATGAGAGATTGATGTTTACTAGACGTTTATT
>BQNB010132332.1:0-18643 GCA_026074375.1 Tanacetum coccineum
CATTTTCATAATAATTGTGTTTGTACAATTATTACACTATGACTTGTATTCAAACTGTTTATCAAACCTATGAATTTCACTCAACCTTTGTGCTGACCCTTCTTTTTATGCATGTTTATCCCAAGTGATTTGAGCAACTTATGGCATGGAGTGGCATGGACTTGAAGATGGCTAAAACTTGTTATCATTCACATTGTATGTAACTAGATTTTGGGACCTGCCTTTGTAAAACTCTGATTTGAAATGAATGATAACGTATCTTTTGAACAAACGTCTCTTTTGGGTCGTTTTCTATGATTATGATTGTTGTTTCCATGAAGTAATACCCCAGATTAGCTTCCGCTGCTATATTGTAAAAATAGGGGTGTTACAGATTGGTATCAGCGCCATGGTTATAGAGAACAAGGTTAAAACCTTAACTATAACTACTTTTCCTTCCAGCCATCAAAGTCCTCCATGCCACTACATTCCGGAACAGTATGTAAAGATACATATCTATTATACTATTACATAAATAACTTATGTTATTTACAACTGGGTTGTTAATAGAACGATGTCTTCTCCCAACTGCTCTACTTTCGATATTGAGGATGCTCTTTCCTCTATGAATATTCTTAACTATACTTCGGTCTCATCGGATTATTTTCTAGCTTCATCGGGAAGCAGTTCTTTTAACTCTTTAGAAAACTCTAAAGATAATATGATCCCATCAGTATTCTTATCTTTCTACAATAATCCTTGTTTAAAGGACGTACAAGCATTTTATGCTAAGGAATTTCCTATTTCATCACCAGATCCTATTACTTCACTAGTTATTTTGACTCCATCTCCGGTATTACCACCATCACTACTATTTGATACTCGATATTTCTTTGTTCCTGAAGAACTATTACCACCTAAGAAGCGAATCCATTCACCATCTTCTTCCTCAACTACGTTGTCTAATTCATCTCGGAATCAAAACTGTAATTTGGTATCACCATCTTCCCCAGTTTATACTCCTACCTATACCGTTCACCTCAAGTATTTGAAATAGAAAATGTTCATATAAGATGTATCGAAACATCATGAAAAACAAGTTTAAGATATCTTATCTTAAATTATTTTAGATGGAACTCCATCTACACACAGCATGAGAGAATGGAAGAAGGACCGTATTAATGGTAAAACAAACTCAATGACCGAACTAAAGGGAAAGAAAAAAAAAAAATCCGCACATCATATTATCAGACCAATCAAAAGACGATTAGGGGCAAAAGGGAAAAAGACATGTGCCTTTGCTCACTACAAAAATTTCGGATCTTAGAACAAATCATTGAGATAATCCCAAGCTCGTTCACCAAACAAATCATGAAGGAACTTTAGAATACCTCTACCGATATCAAAATCATTAAGCTATATATAACTTTATTCCTAGTCACAGGGATGTGTGGGTATAAATAAAAAAAACGCTTGTCAATCTTCACATATGTACATAAGATGCAAGTTATTTATAAAGGCAATCCCGTTTCGTATCTTATTGTTTCCAACTTATCATCATTTCCACTAATTGCATCATTATCTCCATCTTCATGAATCATACCATAACCCCTAAGTGCTTAAAAATCACAACACAGTAAGCAATTTCCATTTCAGCATTTTAGCATCACACATTTCTTTTAAATAATTACCTTTTCAAACCTTATGATGTCATCTATTTATATTCTTATCTACAACGTTATCTTTTGTTGATAGAATGCCTCCCAAAAGGACATCAACATCTGAAACACCAGCCATAACTTTAGCTGCCATCCAGCAACTAATTAATGATGGCATTTCCTCAGCTCTGAAAGCACAAGCTGTGTCAATGGCAAGTGCTAGTAATCCTAATAGGAACACCAGACCTGCTGGAACTCCTGTAGCAAAAACGGGAAACTATAAAGAGTTCGTTAGCTGTCAACCTTTCTACTTCAATGGAACGGAAGGAGCAGTTAGCCTCTGTTGGGAAATAGATTGTAAAAGACTTAATACTGGTAGTATAATAGTTAAGTCTGGTAGTGTTAGTTAGTTCTGGCAGTACTAAGTTAATACTGTCAGTACTAAGTTAAGTCTGGCAGTACTAAAGTTAGTACTGGTAGAGTAGCAGTACTATAGTTAGTACTGGTCATATTTAGTTAAGTCTGTTCTAGTTAAGTCTGTTTATGTAACAGAATAGTAATAGTTATCTTAGAGATATCTTAGGAGATATCTTAGGAAAGGATATGCATTATCCTTTCACACGTTTGTAAAGCCCATTAGGGTTTCCTTGGTGTATAAAAGGAACCCTAAGGCATAATGTTATGTACGTGATCGAAATATCAATAGAAGCATTAGAGCTTAATAGAAATCAATAGCAAATTAGTATTATTGTTTCTTCTTAATTCTTGTGTTAAGATTCCACATTAACACTTGATATTCATAGTCAGTGTCTCTCACATAGTTGATTTGGATTTATTCAAGTTAGCTATTGTCTTACAAAGGCTAGACAGATCCTAAACCAATGACCTACAAGTGGTATCAGAGCCTGTAAAGGGACTCTGGGTAAGAAGAATCACTAGAACCATAAACAAACACTCTCCTACAAAATGTCTCAACCTGCTAATGATGAGTTCTCACAACATCTTAGTGATGATGAAGAATCAAACCATGAAGATGCATCAGACACTGGTGCTGCACCTAAACAACAACAACAGGTGATTCCTCAAACAACTGATATCTCAAATATCGAGGAGTATGATATATGGGCTATGGAGATGGAGCATTACCTTGAGTACATTGACAATGAAGTTTGGAAGGTAATTCAGAATGGAAACTCCAAGAAGAGAATTTCAACTGGAAAGGATGGTATTGTTCGAATACTTTCACCAGTAACTGCTGTAGAAATTCAAGCTGTTGAAAAGGAAAGGAAGGCTAAGAATATCTTGCTGATGGCCATTCCCAAGGAGCATATGAGAAGATTTCATGGAATGGATGATGCAAAAGAGATCTGGGAAGCCATCAGAACTAGGTTTGGTGGTAATGCAAATTCAAAGAAAATGCAGAAAGCTGTTTTCAAACAACAGTTTGAAGCATTTAAAATATCCAGTTCAGAAGGGTTAGAAAAGGGATATGACAGATTCCAACAGTTACTTTCTCAGTTGGAAGCTCATGGTGCTGAAGTATCAACTGAGGATGCAAATCATAAGTTTCTCAGATCTTTGCCCACAGCATGGTCCAATCTGGCAATGACTATGAGAACTAAACCAGAGGTTGACACTTTATCTATTGATGATTTGTACAATAACCTTAGAGTTTTTGAGCAGGAAATCCAAGGTGCCTCAAAAACATCTTCAAGTGCTCAAAATGTTGCTTTTGTTTCACAAAGCAAAAGTAGCACTAATAAGGTTAAGTCTGGTTTTTCTGGTGCATACAGTTCTTGCACTCCTTCTACTTCTTCAACCAATATTCCTGAAAAAGAAGTTCTTGCTGGTTTTGCTGATGAAGTAATCTATTCCCTCTTTGCCAAACAAACAGAGGATTTGGACTTACTTCATGAAGATTTGGAACAGATTGATGATGTAGATATTGAAGAGATGGACATCAATTGGCAAATAGCAATGATTGCTATTCGAATGAAGAAGTTCTATAAGAAAACAGGAAGGAGAGTTCGCGTGGATGGAAAAACGCCTGTTGGCTTTGACAAAAAGAAGCTTGAGTGCTTCAATTGTCACAACACTGGTCACTTTGCTAGGGAATGTACAGCAAAGGGGATACATGATGGAAAGAAGAAGAGAGATTCTCTTTATCAACATCAAGAAGCTGGGAAGCAAGAGAAGAATCAGATGGGTTTGCTGACAATGGATGATGGGATTGTCAATTGGGGAGAACATACTGAAGCTGAAGAAACAAATCATGCACTTATGGCTATCAGCTCAAGCAATGAGGTATCTTTGTGTTCTAAAACTTGCATTGATTCATATAATAAGCTTAAACTACTGTATGATGAACAAATGAATCAGTTAGGTGATCAAGAAGCACAAATACTTGCCTATAGTCAAGCTGTTAAGAAACTAGAAGCTCAACTTGTTACTTCTCAAAAACAGCAACTTTCTCTAAATGAAAAGCTTGCATTTCAAGCTAATGAAATACATGAAAAAGATGAAAAGCTTAAAAGATATAGGAGAATAGGAATGAAAGCTGTAAAAGAAAAGGAACAATTGCAGAAAACAGTAGATTCATGGAAAGATTCTTCCAAGAATCTTTGGAGATTAATAAATTCTGGCATGAGTTCAAGTAGTAAAATTGGCTTAGGGTATGAAATAAAATCAAATGATGAGGTTCTAAGTTATGAGGAAGAAATGAACTTTTCTGTTTTTAAATGTTCAAAAGAGGATTCAATAGGAAAGCCTTCATACAGTAGATTTACAAAGATAAATGACTTTAAAGGAGCCCTACCTCCTTTAAGTGGAGATTATACTCCTCAACCACAGGAGGAAATTGATGATGCTTTGTATGTTTACCACAAGAGGAAATTGATGATACCTTATATGTTTATGGTAAGAAGGGTCCTCAAACACCTGAAATTAGTGTGTCAGATGAGAGTACTTCTGAGCATTCTTCCTGTCAATCCAATGACAGTGAAGGATCTTGTGAAAAATAGCTCTGTGCACACTCTTTTGAAACAGAATGCAGAAAGTTAAGATTAACCAAATGAGATGTTCTAAGTCAAGGAGTGGAAGTAACTAATGAAAAAGATATGTCTGCTCCAAAATCAAAGAAAGTTGAAACCTAGTGGTACTCACCATAAAAAACTCTATGCAACCCACAAAGATAAAGAAACACATAAATTAATTAGAAGAATAGGAATTGATGATGGTAAAGAGAACTAGTGGAATGTTACTCTTTTACAAGACAAAATGTTTTGTTTTGTGGTAGTCCTCATCACAATTGGATCAAAGACTTGTGACTATATTGAAAAGAAAATGACCAAGGGAAGTGTTTGGGGGGGGAGGGGGGGGGGTGGGGGTGGGGGGTGGCTGAGGTTACAAGGGTATTTAATAATAGTAATGAGTGGTCAAAAAAAAAAAAAAACCCCCCCCCCATTATGGACCAATGCAAGAGCAGGATTTAATCATGCTAATACAATTTGTTTTCCTAAATCAGTACAACTAATGCTTGGTAGGCAAAAATATTAATTCTGTTAGGCCTCATATTAATACTGGTAGGCCAAATATTAATTCTGTTAGGCCTCATATTAATACTGGTAGGACAAATATTAATTCTGTTAGGCCTAAAGTTAATTCTGTTAGTCCTAAAGTTAATTCTGTTGGTCCTAAAGTTAATGCTGTTAATTCTAAGGTTAATACTGATAGACCCAAACAGCCAGTACCTAACCAGACCTCAAACAGTATGAGTCCCAAAAGACCACAGATGAATCAAAGTAATCAAAGAAGGGATTTTTCAAAATCATATTCATCTGTAAGAAGACCTTTTGCAAAAACTACAGCACAAATGTCTCACTTTAATGCTGTAGTGGGAAATTGGGGATCTGCTGTTAAGACCTCAGCAAGTTATAATTGGAGGAACAATAGACCAAACTTCAATTATAACAGTGGACCTACTTTTATTAGAACTGTGAATGCAAATGGTCCACAAGGCAGACCCAAGCCTGCAAAGGCCTGGGTCCCTAAGAGAAACTAATTTCTCTTTTTCATGTGCAGGAACATCCACTGAAGAACATGGTAGATAGAGGTATATTTGATAGTGGGATGGCTCAGTCACATGACAGGTAACAAGGATCACTGGAGGATTTTGAAGAATTCAATGGAGGACAGTTTACCTTAGAGGTAATCAAAGTCAACATACTTGAAAAGGGAAGAATAAGGGTGTTAAATTTAGATTTTTGATAGTGTGTCTTTTGTAAAGAATTAGGGCATTTTAACCTTTTCCTCAATATCACAAATATGTGAAAATCAGCACAAGTTCTTATACTGAAACGAATGTCTATGTTGGGTCCTTCTGACTTTAAAAATGCCTGATGAATAATCAGAATACTTTTAAAGGTTCCTAGACACCACAACATTACAATTTTTGACAATGAAGACACCTTCTCTCTGCAAAGTTTGGCCTGTTTGAATTGCAAAAGCCACATCTGAAAGTCTAGAATAGGCATAGAATGTTAAGTCATAATCAATTTTAAAAATCAAACAAACTTGTGAATGGATAACCAGAAAAGGTCTACCCTTCCAATGTTATTTCAAAAATGACCACACATGTGTTGCTTGCCATAAAGGCAAACAACATAGGGCCTCTTGTAAGGCCAAGTTAGAAAGATTGATCACTAGTGCCTCTGCACACCTTGCATATGGATCTTTGTTGGTCCTTACTTTCTTTGAAAAGGTATTAATCATGCAAGTTATTGGCCTTGTATCCACTGATGATTGTACCAGATTTAGTTGGGTATTCTTTTTGGCTTCTAAGGATGAAACTAGTGGCATTCTTCAGACCTTTATTAGGCAGATTGAAAACCAGCTTAGTCATAGGGTTAAAATCATTAGATCAGATAATGGCACTGAATTTAAGAATAGAGATATGCTTGAATTTTGTGGAAACAAGGGAATAAAACAAGAGTATAGTACTGCTAGAACTCCACAACAAAATGGACGTTGCTGAAAAATGAACAAAACCCAATAGAGGCTGCTAGAAACTATTCGGAGCATATTCTCACTTACCACCCACTTTTTGGCAGAAGCAGTTAGTACTGCTTGCTATATTTTTAATAGGGTAAGAGTGACTAAACCTCAAAACAAAACTCCTATGAGCTTTTGTTTGGCCACAAACCAATTATTAGCTACATAAGACCTTTTGGATGTCATGTTACCATTCTAGATACTCTTAGTGTGCTTGGCAAGTTTGATGGAAAATCTGATGAGGGATTCTTAGTTGGTTACTCACTAAATAGCAAAGCCTATAGGGTTTATAATTTAGTAACCAAAAGAGTAGAAGTAAATCTGCATGTTAATTTTCTTGAAGATAAACCCAATGTCAAAGGAGTAGGATATAGATGGATGTTTGATATTGACTATCTTACTGATTCTATGAACTATATACCTATTTTCTTTTGGAGAATCACAAGCTAACCCACATGCATGTTGCTTATCAGAAGTAACAAACAGCATTGCAGTTTACTTCAAACCAACATCTATTGCTTCAAAAGGAAAAAGTATGAGGAAGTAGAACTTATTGTTGTGCCTTCAGCTGTTAGGATTCCTGAAGAAAAAGATGAATCAAGGACTTCTTCCACAAATTCAAAGAAAGAGGTTTTCTCTACTGACTCTTTAGAAGACAATCCTAAGATTCAAGCTTTTAGAAGAGAGTTGGAAGAAGTTGCCCTAAAGCATTTGGGGACTGTCCCTAAAACAAATAATACAACAAGTTGTGGGGTGCACCTACCAAAGTACTCCTTCATTAATACATGTTATCAACACATTTAATACTGTAGGCTTGAACATTATGATACACATATGCCAGAGCTAGAAATCGTTTCACAAGCCATGAATAGGTATCTGATGATGGGGGGGGGGGGGGGGGGGGGGGGGGCATCTTAATGATGAGGGATGGTGTGGATAACTGATTTCAACAGTCTTCCTACAGAAATTGAAGTCAGATCCTACACCTACACATAGATTCATAGTATTCACACCAAAATGGGGGGAGTCCAATCCTTGGTGATCCAATGTCAGCTGTGCAAACTAGGAGCAAAGTGCAGAACAAAAGGTACAACTTGGATGTCTTCCTATACTTCCTCGTCCCATACCTTCTACCCTGCAAAACCACTCGACACCCTAGCCAAAATCATTTCAACCACCCTACTATTTCCCCCCCTTCCCAGCTGTGTAAAGTGCCATGTTGGCAATCCCACACCATTCCTAAATATTTTCAATGGCTGAGATTGACTCCAAAGAAGCACAAAAGAAATTGAAGGTTGGGATTTGCTTGAGAATCACCTCACACAAAACAAGCACACATTAGTTTTTCTTCTCAAAAGAAGCAACAAAGCTTGCATGTCCAAGGAGATGAAGACTTCGGCTATAAATAGAGCCTTTTGTAAGCCTTTGAGGCATCTTAGTTTTAACTAGTTAGTTTTTAATCTTAGCTTAATTTTTAATATAAACTCAGCTTATTTAAAGCTTTTACAGCTTTTACTTATCAGCTTTGTAAACACTTTCATGTTTTAATGCAAATTTGAGGTTTTAAGTCCATTTTCTCAATATTCCCACAGTGTTTAAGTTTCTTAATTGAGCTATTTTGTGTTCAAAAATCTCTCAATACAGCTTATTTATAAGCTGCTTTAATTAAGTAAACCTAAAAAGTTAAGTAGTTAAGAGAAAATCATAAAAATCACTCTCAAATACACCACAGCTTATTTTATGGATGATAAGCCAGTTCTGGATGGGCTTATGGACACTACTAGCTTGTTTTATGCAAGCTAGAGCTTGTAGATTCATTGTTTGACCCTGTTTTGAGCAAGGGTGTTGTAAGTCTCTCTCTTTTTCTTATTGTTTTTATTTACTGCAGAACTGCTTATTAGTGCTTATTTGTTACTCATGTTTACTTATTTGTGCTTTATCAGTATGTTTAGTGCTTATCTTGCTTAGTTGTTAGTTTAAAAATAGTTTGTATCACTTTCTTAGTTAGTACTGTTAGTTCATTTGATAAAACGGTCAGTTATGAGTTAATACTGTTAGACTAATTCAGCTTATTTAAGTGCTTATTATTGATTGAAATTTGCTTATAAGTGTTTTAATTTGTTATTTGATAATATGTTTTTAATCAGGATGAAAAGAAAAAATGATTTTTGAAAACTTTAAGGGTTGTTTAGAACAAGCAGTACTAACTCCAAGTTAGTACTGCTGGTTTATTTTCTTGGATTCCAAAGGTAGCAGTACTAACTCAAAGGTAGCAGTACTAACTTCAAGTTAGTACCGTTAGTTAAATCTGTTAGTACGGTTAGTTCATTTTTCGCGAATTAGCTTATGATTCCAGCTTATTTAAGATTTGCTTAACCTTTTTAGATTAGATTAAACCTATTTTCGTTTGCTGTCTTTAGTAGAACTTATTTGCCTTTTCAAAATAATTTTAAGAGTATTTCAGTTTTAGTTTTCTAGCTTATTTATCATTATAGTCTATTCTAGGTTGCTATTCTTATGCTGAAAGAAAAATCTATAATATAAATATTCATTTAGTGCTTATTAGAGATTTATTAAATATTCTAGTTTTATGCTTATTTGCTTATTTCTTGTTTTCTTTGGTGTTTTATTAGCCTAGCAGTACTAACTTAAAGCTAGCAGTACTAACTTAAAGCTAGCAGTACTAACTCTAATTAGTATGGTAGTATTATACTGTTAGTTACTATTGTTCGTTACTGTTGTGTGTTTCTCTTTGTTAATTTAGCTTAATTCATGCTGAATTGCTTATTTAGCGGTTAGTTCAGCTTATTTGTCTGGTCTCAAAGCCCAATTTGAGCTTATTTGTGTTTTAACTTTCAAAGTTTTAGGTGTTTTCACTATTTCTAGCTTTTATGCTTGTTCTAGCTTCTTTTCCTTGATTACCTTTGTGTTCATTTACTTATTAGGAATAATACGCAATCGTATCCTTGTATTATTCAAACACCAATCATCAATCATCTTGTTCGATTTTCCATCTCTAGCCTCGTTGTGACATAATGACCAGAGGAACACTCTATACTGTTCCGGTTTTCTTGGTCTTCGCTGGTTTATGACCCATGTTGTGTATTCATATTTAATCTATTTATTGGTTTATAAATAGGGCGGGAGAACGCGCGATGTCAATATTTGGCGACGCTGCCGGGGATGGCTTGAAAGATTATCGTATACGTTTGACATATTGTGTGTTGATTTGTGGGGGGGAAAATATTTCTTTGTATTTCATAAATACAAAGAAATATATTTATATACAAAAATATTTTTCATTCCTTTTAGTATAATTATCATATAAAAACAAAAGAAAAACCAAAATATAAAAAACATAGTCCATAAATAGAAATAAAAAATCATTTGGTTAAAGAACACCATCAAAATAATACTCTCAACTGGAGTATTATCCATAATAAGTTCCCCAACCAAAGATCAAAAACTTGCCTTTTGTGTCACTTGCGAGGTACGGCTCACCTTTGAAAGTTAGACAAACTACAAGAGGGGTATAAGGAGGGTTGTTCCAACGAACTACGACCCGAAAGGAGAAATAAGCTTCGCGCTATCCCTCTCCTCCGCTCCTTTGTGAGTTTTTCTTTCGAAGAGCTACGTAGAGCGCCTTGTGATTATCAGGTTAAGTGTCTTATCTCGTTTTGTCCATTTGTAAATATGTTGTTTAAACATTCGAAAAAAAAAACCTCAAAAATAATCTCTTCTTTTTCTTGTATAATTAATTCTTTTCTTATCCATCTTAATGTTTAATTCTTATGACGTCATTCGATTACGTTTGAATCCGATTTACGCGATTAAAGAATGCTCGACTTGTGGAGTTTTGTACACTGCAGACTTTTGTTGTTACAAAAAAGGGTCTTGATGATATGATTCTTATTCCTAAACCTCTTCGAAGTTGTTGCAAGGTACGTGCTAGGGCGGTTTTTTGGTGGTGGGGGGGGGAACCGGTTGATGGTCCGTATTGTCAAGGATGTGCTCTTTTACGAAAGAAATTTAAGGAAAATTTGTTTACATATTGTGTGGAAAATGAATTTTTCAAAGACCTTCAAGATACTTCTGAGTTCATCCAATGACAATACCAACGTTGTTAATGCTCCTCAAGAGCCATTCGTTGGCAATTCAGTACCACGGGTAAAATTTCATCACCAAGTCCTCCACAAATTGACCATGTTGTTCACGGGTGCGGCGATTCGTTAGATGGATATCTTCTGTCGACAATTGCACTCTGTAAGTCGTGTGGGAAAGCCGTGCTCATTACGGTTATTATTGCACTCCGAAAGTTTGTTTATCTCTATCCAGAACCATGCAAAAATCAAAACCATTGGTAAGCACCTACAAAACTTGCAAGGTTTGCAAAAACAATGTCTTCTTCGTACATGCCAACAATGTGGGTGCAATGAATACGATGGAGTTTGTTTTTATTGTAAAGTTGGAAATGGAACACCAAGCAATTTTTTAACTCCGTACTCTTCTTAAAACGATTTCTCCAAGTGTTGCAAAACCATTCCTCCACAATCCCAATACGTGCCTTAACTCTAGTGAGTTATGTGGGAACGATTCTCATTACGGTTTACGATTTTTCCAACTCAAGTCCTCGTTTGTCTACATTCAGGACCTATGTTTTAATCCACACTTTGATTATTTTCCAACAAAACTTCACCGATGTTGTCCACAACAATATCTTTGTTGTGAAAATTACGGGGGTCCTCATGAAACCTTCCAATGTCAACCAATGAATGAAGATTATTTTCATGAGCAAAATTCTTGCTATGATTCAAATTCCTTTGGTTTTGACCAAGTTCAACCCCCGCAATATACCGTCAATCATCCAATCTTCAATTCCCAAAATAAGCTTCTTAATTCCTGAAATGAGCTTCTCAATTCTAGTAATAAGCTAATGGAACAAATGTCAACCTTATGTGATTTGGTTGGTCAAGCTATACAAAAGAAGGAAGAAGAAAAGCGAATCGCGGAAGAACAAGCGGGTAAAGATCGATATTGGAAGATTCCCATTTGCTACGATGATGACGAAGACGATACCATTGGAATCACACCCGTTTTACCAATCAAAGAACCCGATAACAATCTAAGTATGGGGGACGAGCATCTTGACACTGTTTTCGGTTAATAGAATCTATTTTTTTTTGAGGACAAAACAAAGTAATAAAGTTTTAGTGTTGAGGACCGTGTCCCACATAATCCCAAGTGAGTCGAGGGTATTCACGACAAAATGTGTGATGTTCCTCTTTATGAAAATACCACCCATCTTAATGCTCTCAATAAACATTCTGAGATTGTTGTCAATTTTTTATATTCCGACGATGATAATTCTTCAAGTGATGACGATTCTCCCTACGGTGAGGATATCGATTATGTCGATGCATCACCTCCCGATGTTGAGATCGTCAGTTTAGAGGGGGTGGAGATTGTTGATCCGGAAGTTGGAAGGATTGATGATGATATTCTTTTAACAATCAAAGACGATATCCTTCGTGAAAAATTGTTGAATGTCAATCTTCTTATTGCTAAGATCGATGCATTAAGAGATAATCCCACTCCATCTTCCAAAGTTGTGACCAAGCTACCTCCACATTTCCTAATCTTATCTGGGAGGAGACTAACACCTTTGATAATTCTATTCCCAAATCTGAAACTTTTTTGCTTTAATCTAGAAGAGATTAGTAGTGGCAGTCCCACTACTCATTCTGAGTTATCTCTTCCAGATTATAAAGCTTTCTACATTGATAACGATCATTTTAAAGAAAAGAGTAGTGGCAGTACCACTACTCATGTTAATTTTTCTCAATATGATTCGTTTATCTTTGATGTTTTGAATGATCATTTTCCTAATGCCGATAGGAGTGACTTTTATCGTGAGGAGTTCGCCGATGAACTCGCTCACATCATGTCTCTCCCGAATCTTGAATGTTTCAAATTTAAGGTTGATCCCGATCCGGGAGATTTGACTTCTATTGACCCCGGGATTCGTAAGAATGTGTCTACGACTAATGTGAATGTACCATTAGAGGATGACCAATCTCCTCTCTTCGCTTATGTTGTATGGATACTTTTGCTTTCAAACGTATCCCGTATGTTTTTCCCCTCCCCCCATATCTTCTCTCCACACGGGAATGAAGATGCATTTTTGATATCGGCGTTCTCAATTTATCATTCTTTTATGCCGGATGTATCTCATCGGAATGGAACTTTCATGAATCAATGTTTATCCAAACGCTTGAAGGGAAGTTCGATGAGGTGGGGGGGGGGGGGGGGGTCTTTATCTTCCAATAGCTTCCACTGGGCAATAAAATTTCAAGTGACGGGTACAAGCATAGCGACCTTAAACAAGCGCTTCGTGGGAAGGCACCCATGATTTTCTTAGTATTGTGTAGAAATGATTTAGTGTTTCTTGTTGAGGCTCGCCTTTTCCATTACCCATGTTTTTGTGTTGTTAATTGTCCAGGATTGCCCGGATTATGAAGACTATCGATGTTGACTCTCAGTTTTGCCCTTTCATCCACAAGAGTTTCACATCCATAGGCTTATTTTGGGAATCCAATATCCAAATCTAATCGACTAACGTTTTATCTTTTGGCACACTTAATAAACGGCCTTAGATTTATGTAGGTGCCCCCTTTAAAACATCGGGGACGATGTTTAGTTCTAGTATGGGGGGATCTTTGATTTGATTTTGCCTGCAGCCGTTGTTATCATGTAATCCCGTTTTTACCACCAATTTTTTGCAAAAATACCAAAAAAATGAAAAAATTTCAAAAATTTTCAAAGATAAAATAAGTGTTTTGTCACAGGTTTCGGACTTTCCTATTGGGTAGAATGAGATATTTTTGTCTCGATCAAGGCGTGTTAAAAAAAAAGCCCTTTAGCTATGTTTCATCAACTTACCGCTTGTAGGCTAAGCTTTCACGAATATTTCTATTGATTTGAATTATTAATAAGGTGATGAAACAGAAGTGATTAGAGTCTAAAATTAAGTTTATGTGCTGAGCAAGATTTTTTCTAAAAGATTATTTGAGTAACTTGGGTTTTTCTCCCATTAGCTTTTAATCACCTAATCTTACGTGCTATTTCAATTCAACTAAGTCAATTGTATGTTTTTAAGAAAAAGAAAAAAAAAATCCTTCAATTTGGTAACTTTGATTCTTTAAAGCGAGTTTTTTCTGTTTCTATAGTGATTTGAAATTTAAAATGCCAAAGAAGCATGATATGAAATATGAATGCAAAAGTTGCTCATGAATATTGAAATTACGCCAATGAAGCATACATTTGATTATATGGAGCAAGTAAAAGATGTGTCGTGATATCCCACTCCGCTAACCGCGAGGTGGGGGTTCAAACTAAGACATCTTTACTTCTAGGGATTGGGTCATTATTCTTGTGTTGTGATATTCACCAGGGGAAGCGAGGTCTAGGTGAGGGTTCACAACTAAGACCAACTATCCTTAGCCATTTAGGAAGAAGGTGTTATGTGATTTCTCCACTACGCTAGCAAAGTGGTGGGTTTTCAAACTAAGAAATCACCGGTGTTGTTTGTGATTTCCTACTAGGGAGCGAGGCCTTGGTAGGTGTTCAAAACTAAGCAACGCTCTTTATTCCTAAATAGCTTAAAGAATTTTGATCTTAATAATGAAGATGTTGCAAAAAGTTCTACAGTTAAAATTTCATTCTTTAAAATCAAGTTACAAGGTCCTAATAAGTTGTTGCTTTGAGTCATGATTCATCTTGAATTACGACTATGGAAATAAGTTGTCTTATGGTGAGTGAATTGAGTTATACACATTTAAATCATATATCCATGTTGGGAGTTAAAAGTTCACAAGTCATAAGTATGAGTGCTTAACATTTAGACTTATATTGACAAATGATCTTGTTTAATTGCTTGGTTTGGATCTAGTGAAAAATCGGGGACGATGAATTTATCCGTCAGGACGTCAGTTTTTAGATTATTTCTATGGAGCTTTCTCAATTCTATGTTCCTAGTGTTTTATAAAATATAGGAAGTCGAACAGGACTAGTCTAAGAAAAGAAAATAGGAAAATCCAAAAAATATAGGGATAGTTAGTGTACATTATAAAGAATTGGTTGAAAACGGAGACTTGTCGAACTATTGATTCTTTAGTTCCCCTTGACGAACACTTTGCTACTTTTCAAGGTAATTAGTCGAGGGGGATCAAGATTCTTAGTTTTCTTGAGTGTTTACTTCATAACATTGCGTGAGGACACGGCAATACCTTAGTATGGGGGATTTTGGTATGTGCTTAATTACACATACTATTTTCCATTAAAAACGGACTTAAATGACTAAAAACGTACCAAAATACATCGTATTTGTATGTTTTGCATTTGTATTGTGCAGGAACGGATATTCAAGAGCAGGACCAAAAAGAAAGCCAAACCAAACAAAAACCAAGCACAGAAATGGAAAAAAGGACAAAGTCAAAGGTCAACCAAGTGAAGAAAATACAACTTGAGGGACTAAAAATTACCAAACCTCAAGTTGTATTACAAGAATTAAAAGACAAGGGTCAAAATTGCAAACCGGGCAAAGATTGCATTCAAGTTATATAACTTGAGGGGACAAAACTGCCTACTTACCCAAAAGCCTTCTTTCCCGCCCCGCACAATTCCCAGTTACAACTTGGATGTCTTCCCATACTTCTACCCTGCAAAACCACTCGACACCCTAGCCAAAATCATTTCAACCACCCTACTATTTCCCCCCAGCTGTATAAGTGCCATGTTGGCAATCCCACACATTCCTATATGTTCAATGGCTGAGATTGACTCCAAAGAAGCACAAAAGAAATTGAAGGCTGGGATTTGCTTGAGAATCACCTCACACAACAAGCACACTTTGTTTTTGCTCTCACAAAAGAAGAGCAAGCTGCAAGTCCAAGAGTCCAAGAGAAGAAGACTTCGGCTATAAATAGAGCCTTTTGTAAGCCTTTGAGGCAACTAGTTAATCTTAGAATATCTTAGCTTAATTTTCAATATAACTTACCTTATTTTAAAGTCATTTACAGCTTTTACTTTCAGCTTTGTAACACTTTCAAGTTTTAATGCAAATTTGAGGTTTTAAGTCAATTTACAATTCCAGTTATTAAGTTTCTTAATTGTGCTGTTTTGTGTTCAAAAAGCTCTCAATACAGCTTGTTTATAAGCTGCTTTAATTAAGTAAATTTAAAAAGTTAAGTAGTTAAGAGAAAATCACAAAAAAATCACTCTCAAATACACCACAGCTTATTTTATGGATGATAAGCCAGTTCTGGATGGGCTTATGGACACTACTAGCTTGTTTTATGCAAGCTAGAGCTTGTAGATTCATTGTTTGACCCTGTTTTGAGCAAGGGTGTTGTAAGTCTCTCTTTTTCTTGTTTTTCTTATTTACTGTAGAACTGCTCACTAGTGCTTATTTGTTACTTATGTTTACTTATTTGTGCTTTATCAGTATGTTTAGTGCTTATCTTGCTTAGTTGTTAGTTTAAAAATAGTTTGTATCACTTTCTTAGTTAGTACTGTTAGTTCATTTGATAAAACTGTTAGTTATGAGTTAAAACTGTTAGATTGATTCAGCTTATTTAAGTGCTTATTCTTGATTGAAGTCTGCTTATAAATGTCTTATTTTGTTATTTGATAATCTGTTTTTAATAAATTAGGATCAAATCAGCTTAATATAAAAAGAAAAATGATTTTTGAAAACTTTCAGGGGTATTTTCAACTAGCAGTACTAACCCATAGTTAGTACTGCTAGTTCTCTTTTGGAACTTTTAAAGCTAGCAGTACTAACTTAAAGCTAGCAGTACTAACTCCAAGTTAGTACTATGTATAGTGAAACTGTTAGTACAGGTGGTTCAATTTTAAACATATCACTATTATTTCTGCTTATTTAAGATTTCCTTAGCTTTTTAGAGTAGATTAAACCATTTTCATTACTGTCGTTAGTAGAGCTTACTTTAGCTTATTTGCCTTTTTAAAGTAATTTTAAGAGTTTATCAGTTTTTAGTTTTTAGCTTATTCTCCATTCTAGTTTATTGTAGTTGCTTATTCTTATGCCTGAGTGCTTATTAGGGTTAGTTAAATATCTGTTTTAGCTTATTTGCTTATTTCTTGTTTCATTGTGTTTTGTTAAAGCTAGCAGTACTAACCTTAAGCTAGCAGTACTAACTTAAAGCTAGCAGTACTAACTCCAAGTTAGTACTGTTGGTTAATACTGCTAGTACTGTTGTTAGTACTGCTGAGTTTCTCCTGCTTAGTTTAGCTTAATTGCTTTTTGAATTTGCTTATTTAGAGTTAGCTTAGCTTATAAGATTTGTCTTAAGCTTATTTGAGCTTATTTGTGTCTTAGTATAAAAGTTTTAAGTGTATTTACCATTCCTAGCTTTTAGGCCTGCTCTAGCTTATTTTCCTTGCTCCTCTTCTCGTGCATTTGCTTATTAGTGTTAGTACCCAATCATTCCTTGTCATATTCAAGCATCTCTTTGTTCAATTCGTTGTTCGATATTCCATTCCAGCCTCGTTGGGACATAACGACCCGGAGACACCCTATACTACTTCCGGTTTCATTGGTCTCGCGGATTCTGATCCTTTTTGTGTATTTATATTTATTGGTATATAAAAAGGGGTGAGAAGAAGTGAGTCATAAGCGCGAAGCGTTTTAAAAACCTTCTCCTTTCGGGTCGAAGTTCGTAGGATCAACCCTCCTTATACCTCTCTTATAGTTGTTAATCTAAAGGTGAGCCGATTTAACAATTGAGAACACGATTTCTTTTGTGATTTTTTAATTTTTTTTGGTATTTTTAAATACTTTAGGAAAAGTATTTTTGGTGTTTTAATAAATCAACAAAAATAAATCGAGAAAAATAAAATATATTTCCGAAAAGTATTGATGAGAAAATTACCCTTAGGAAAGGATAAAGTTCAAATCGTTCCTGAGTCGTTTTCCCAACAAAGCGTGAATATTGAAAATCTTGTTTTGGTTCGTGATCGCGTGATTGAATATTTGATATTTTGGATTTTGGATTCTAAAACTAATAACGCAAAGGGAAAACATATAAAGGCACGCTAATCTAGGAATTAAGGTAATTTAAAAATCTAACGACATTTATAAACAATTAAAAACTAATTAATAACTAAACTTTACTAACTAATTAACTAAAAATGACAAATTAAAACTCTAAAAAATCAAAATGTAAATTTCTTAAACTAAAATGAATTAAACTAATTTTTTAAAAACAGAAATTATTTTTTTGAATTTTTAAACTAATTAAAACTATTTTTAAAACTAAATAAGACTAAATATTAAACTAAAAATACTAAACATAATCCTAAAAATTTGAGAAAATTTACAAAAATTCTAGACACTATTTTTGAGGTTTACAAAGAAAAACGAATGAAAAAGCTATTGTCAATAAGCTGTGAAAAATCAATAAGTTGTTTAAGCTTTAAACTAAGTAACATATAAGTAATTAATATAACAAACTCATAATGAAAAAGATCCAAGGGCAGGATGGTTAAGGCATGTGTGTTGTGTGAGGGAGGTCACAGGTTCGAGTCCTGTGACTGTCCCTTTTTGGAAAACATTATTTTTTTTACTTTTCTTTTTGAAAAACCTAAAGATTAAGGAAAAATAAGCAACTTTAATAAAGAGCTTAAAACCAAAACTTATTAATAAGCTAGAATAAGCACAAATGAAAGTAACAATTTGGCTTAATAAAGAGTATAAGATACCAAGCTAAAGTGTTTGGACTTTTGGACTCAATAAGCTAATAAGAAAACTAATAAGCTAAAAAGAGACTTAGTCCCATACCTAATAAGCACTAAGGACTAGATTTAAGTAAACAAAATAAGCTGAAAAGCAACAAAAGACATTAAAACAGTTGACACCAAAAAGGCTATTTAAGGAC
>BQNB010132333.1:1889-18643 GCA_026074375.1 Tanacetum coccineum
ATACAAGTTTCAATACAACATATCCTGGGGTATGGATATGGCGTATCGAATTCCTGTACAGTTTTAGGTATTTATTTCGAGTCTAACCAAACGAATACACGGAGATAGAATTGCATTTGTTTTCTGAGAATTTACACAGGACCTCGTGAAAGAAATATCAACGAATAATGGTGGAGAAATATGGAAATTTTGAAGTGTTGGAGTCTTGAAACTTAACACGAATTCTTGCTCATAAACGCAACTTGGAGAATCTACCGAGCAAATCTCAGGGAGTTTATCATTCTAATTCTTTTTAATTCTAGTATTTAATGTTTTATATATACAACGAGGACGTTGTATAAATTAAGTGGGGGGATGGAATTAGAATGCTTACTTGTCCTAATTTTCACACTAAAAAGCTTAAATTATGCTCAAATTTAAAAAATTTTCAAGCATACTTTTGTGAAATTACATGTTACATAACCCGCACACAACAACCCTTGATAGATATTGTGAGGATTTAACCTTTCCGTTTCTAAATGTTTACCCAAATTCCACAAAAATATGAGTGTGCCGGTGATGTTGTAGACTTGATAACGCTCCTAATATACATAAAATATCACTTAGAAATTCGAGAAATATATGTGCTAACGTAATGAATATTGCAAGAATTGGTCGTTTGTTATATAAATATTGTTACAGGACTAAAAGTGTTAGAAAAAGACTTAACGTGCAAGAGATTTGGTTAAATACTACTAACATTCGTCAAAAGAAAGATCTAGAATATGTACCATTGAAGTCAAAAGGAAAAGTACGCCGGTTTTATAACCAAGTGCGGCGCACTTGTCAACGAATTCAATACACATCATTAATTGAAGATGTGCGGCGCACTTTTATGTAACTGCGGTGCACTTTCTGTGTTAGTTACAAAGAAATCATAAATGGTGCAACTCTTGACTTGCCTAATCATTGCTATAAATAGAGGCATGAATTGGAGAGGAAATCATCACTTACAACAACAATCATCAGTTCATATCACACACTAATCCCTCTCTAAGAGTGGAAGTAAGTTCTATTGCAAGAAAAAAAAAGAGAGAGAAAGAATGTTTGAAGATAATCGTTTCACGAAAGAGCATTACTGAAGGAATTATATAAAGGATCGATTATTCATTGATACGTCGACAAAAATCAACGATGTAGAGTATTATACAAAGTGGAAGATATCGCCACTTACCTTGTAGAGTATGTAAAGTTTTGGGATGATTAAGGAGTTGACCGTTATGGGAACGCCAACTTAGTTTGTGGTTTTTGATCTATTTTGATCAGGACTTCCCCCTCTAAATAGTTGTGTCTCTATCAAAATAAAAGTCAGGAAAATAAGTGTATTGCAACTTGTATTTAAGCCTTTATCTATTTGTTCTTGATTTTTATTTAATAAACTTTACTTCCTTTCACCTAAATGATTTAACCTTTTGGCTTTTACATGAATGAGGAGAGCCATACAAACAAGCATGTATATTACGTGTTTCGGGCCATGTATGCATGTCTTGTACCTTGTTGGTTTATGACTTTTGGTGAAGGTTAGAAGGTTCTTACCCTATATCATTCTTTATCCTAACCGTTGGTTAAATTCGGAATTTGGGATGGTGATCGAACATTCTAATGTCTAATCATGGCATTTCGGGTGTGTATGTGTGCTTCATATTGCTTGTTGGAGTGGGAGATGGTACTTTCTGGTGAAAGATTGTTGAATGATCAAACCGTAGCCTTTCCTTACAAAAACCCATATTTACTTTAAAAACTTATTACTCTTGGTTTAGTGGTGGTAGATGGTGTATCCATTCCAGCTTATGATAGATACTCATGACGACCAAGCAATTAGCGAATTGTTACATGTTAACACTAGTTAGTTGAGTGATTTGAGTGTTTTCATCTTCTTATTTCGTGAGGTGTTTGGTTGTGTACTTGTAATAGATCGAATAAATGCTTTAATGGAAAATATCCTTAGGGATAATTATTTTGTTAAACTAGTAAAGGCTTCTTGAGGATTTCAAACGACAAGTAGGATTCAAGTGGGGGGATATTTGATGACATCAAATAATGTTATTTTATAGCATCGTTTATCCTACGATTATTAAAACAATTTTGTTTAGTTTATTAACTGTAGAAGATTTGTACTTTATCTTTATATTTTGTGAATTGTTAGTAATATGGAGTAATTGGTGATAAATAAGCCATAAGGCGCGCATTTTTGGAGCTTAAATGAAGATATTTTGTATGATTACTAATTTGAAGACCATTACGCCGTATCATCAAGAAGATTTGGGTTTCCGTGCTTTTGCACTCACCAAAACCACATAAGGATTAAAGAGCAATACGTCGTATCCAGAGGACTCAATACGTCGTATTCACGATATGGAATCAATATAATATTCTAGTAAATTACAACAGTGGGTCCATACTCCAAGAAATCCCCCAATATGACTGTATCCCAAACCAAGTGGATACGCCGTTTGAAACAGACTTCCTGACATTATTTAATAGAAAACTCAAAAACAGTTTTAAGTGTGCTAGATCCCAATTCTACGATAATAAAACACAAAAGTCGTTTTTTAGAGGAGGAATAGTGCAGACAGAGCAGAGCTACATATTTAATTCCTATGGAGACATCGTGGTTTAAATTCCATATATCTTTATAATCGTCAGTTTTTGGTATCATTCATTAACTCGATTTGTTTACCTTGGGCTAAATTATTAATCTTGTTAATGTATTTTTTGACGTTTGAAGGCTAATACCTTCGGGTATTAGCCATTATTATAAAGATCTGAATGTTTGGTATTTGTTTATATCAATTTCTTTATTTATCGTTGTATGCTTGTTCATGTTTATCAATTTATACTCTTTACGCTCTTTTGTATGCGACCTATCATTCAACTGGATCTAGCTAAGTGGACCATGCCGATCTAGAGTCCAGGATAGCTCTCCATATAGTAATTTATACACCTAGAATAATAGTTACACAAATATTGTCCTTCTAAGTCTGTGTCTAGGATACGCTTTGGGCTTAACTAGTTAATTGGATATCGCCAATGGTTTATTGATCGTGTTGACTAGCAGCTGACCTAGATAATTCAATAAATAATGTTCTGATTCCATTGGATAGTTGGACAAGTAGACTACTAGTGTATAGATTGCCATTAAGCGGTAAGTGGGTAAAGTCTCTATGAGCCAGGGTTTAACAAGATCACCATTGCTTTAATCCCTAAAATAGATTATAATCAGCAAATAAGGATGCTTTATGCAGATGCATTAATTGTGACATAATTAACGTGTCTAGGTCTTAGGATGATGTAACGCCTAAGTCTTAAGAATGATATGCCACCTCGAGAGAAGAAATCATCGCACTAAATAAACAAACCAATGTTCTAATCGGATTAATAATGGTTAATATAGTTTTCTTATATAAGGTTTGATCGCTCTTTTATCTTTTGTTAATTAGCTTACGTGGTAACAGTTTCTTGAATTGATTGTAGTCACCAACCAAACTGTGCCAATCTCTTAGGCTGAAACCCCCCTTTTTTCCATTAGAATTAAGATTTAGACTGACATAGGTTTAACATAGGATAAGAATAGAATTAACATAGATTAGATAACCAAGATATTATTTAAATTGATAGATTTAACCTCGCTCTTAGTGATCGACACCTTACTTAGCACAAAATTACTACCGATCAGGTACACTACCCATTAAAGTGTTATTTTTGGTTGAGTCGGCAAAATATAAATTTAAAACTTGAACCATATAAAAAACAACCCTACACTACAACATATCAAGTTTTTGGTGCCATTGTCGAGGAGTGAAGTTGTTTATTTCTTGTTTTTATTAGTGTTTTAGTTTAGTGTAGCTTATATTAATTTGCATATGTGTGTGTTTGTTTTGTGTGTTTAATTTTCTGCATTGTATATTTTTGCATATTGTATGTTTGTGTGCATTATTCAAAGTACGCTTTAAATTTTTTTAAACCAATACGACATATAATTTTTTTTTCAAACCAATACAGCGTATTTGACTCTATCATCCATACGGCGTTTTCAGTTCACTGAATACGACGTATTAAGCTATTTGACAGTTTTATTTTCTAGCGAATTTATTACAGGTCACAATGGACGACCTCAACATTACTATGGAGGAGTATATCAGGCTTGAGGAAGAAAAAGCTCATAGGCATGGGAAAGGGTTTAATTGGGAAACTGCTATGTATGGTAAGATCTAGGATAATGTAGACGTTCACGACCTCAAATCTGTTGAAACTGAATTCCCAGCTATAGTCTTTAAGGACACGTTAACATCTGAAGCAACACTCTCGTGTAAGCCTACGGTAAGTTCTCTTAACGATGAAATTGACTTTAGAATATCGTTTGACTAATCCGACGATGAAGATTGCACGGTAATTTTCGACAAAAATTCATTTTCCTACAAAATAATTTATGTCAACAATTTAAAAACGAATTCAGAAAATGATAATGAAAAGGACAATATGCCTTCGTTCCCACCACCCGAGCCTACGACCAGTTATTTTGATGATTTAGACTTCTTTAAAGATTTCAAAACAGAATTTCCAGCCATTGTTTACAATATTGCTCAAACGTCTAAATTAGATTTGTTAACTGAACCCACTTTAAATCCTCAATATATCGATGAATTTAATTTGAAAAGTGAAACATCATTGTCCAAATGTGATGAAGAGGAAGAAAACGTTTTATACTTTAATGATTTATTTCGTTTTAACATAATTTATCCCGATGATTCAAAATCGGATAAGGACAATGATGATGATGAGATCTATATTAAACAGTTTTCGAGGAATAATGTAATAAATATTGATGTTGGTGCCTATGTGCATGGGTCAAATAAGCTTTTGGAAATAAGTCATGATACATCTAATAAATTTTTCAAAACTGGAATTTTTATCAAGGAATTAAATTTTAATATCATGACTTGAAATCATCTTAACAAAGGGATGTCATTCATTTTCCTAATCAAGAATTTGTATGTGCCATTTGGCATCCCGTTCGACCCCAAATTGTTTTATAAGGATGGGATTAAATTGGGGCAAGTCTAACTTAAAGACTTTTCTGTAAACAAAAGTGCTTGCCGGGAGACAAACCAGAATGTATTTTCAATTTTTATCGAGTCTGTCTTGCCAGACTGTCTATACGGCATATCCAAACCCTATGGATACGGCGTATTAGCTATCTGGACGGCAAATGTATTGACTCAGTTTCTGCTTAAGTGTAAGGAGGGCTTTTTTCTTTTCACCCTTTATCTTTACTTTTCTTTTTAATTCTTCAACCCCTTCAACGCTTACCGAGACTTCATAACTAGTACCTTGTTGGGTTTGTTCCAGTACTAGCTCCATCTCAGTCTGCACTCTTCCCTTATTCTCACTTTTACTCCTTTTTTCATACCTTAAGACTACTACACTATCTAGTGGAATATCCCTGGGTAGATCCATCCAGTTCTGGCTGGATCATGCGAATGAATACCTAAACTTAACCACCTTATAACTCTAATATAGTAATTTAAATGGTCGGTCTTTAGTACTTCCACATTTCTGCCAACACGTAACCATTTGCTCTCCCTTTATATGTACATCAATTAATCGAAAAAGTTTAGCACATATATGGAAATGCGTACACTTAAGATCTTAAAATCGCATTTTTTAATCATATATTTTAATCACATCTTCTCCCCTTATCAAAAACTAGTGCAATGCCCCGTGCGTTGCCCGGGTGTACACCTATTTTAGATAACGTTTAGATAAGCTATATATGTTAATATATATAAAGTTACAAAGATAATTGATGCAACAAATTGATGTCATACCATAAATGACATATATAGTACTTCAAAATTCGATATTATTCAACAAAATTCAAAGTTTGAGGTCTTCAACAACATTTTTAGAAATGGATAGCCGAATTTTGGTGAAAAGTTGTTGAATAGTTAGTACATGTAATGATTTCAGGTACATTGGAGTAAGGAGATTCACAAAACAACACTGTTGTCCGTTATACCATCATTCGTAATCTTAAAAAATGAATACACATAGAAATATATTGAGAATACCTTGCGTTTTCGAACTTTTTATAAGATTTTATATCACAAACCTTTTGGATTTTCCCATATTTACATCTTGATCTAGTTTTATTCAGTTTATCGAAGAAGACCTTAAAATGCAAGATTATGCGTAGAAAATGGAATGATTTTCATGCTTATATTTATATATATTTTCTTTATTTTCTTTTGGTATCTCATCAAATTGAAGTTTTGAGGACAACCTACGTGACATGTATCAAAGAATGCTACTCAAAAAGCTTTTTGATGTCTTGCTCATTTTGTTAATGTTCTCTTTAAGTGTGACTTTTTAAAAGTGTGTTACAGGTGAATGTAATGCAAATTTATAGATTATTGTATTACTTAAAGAAAAACATTGGCTCTATACTATTAAAGTTTATACTGTGGTTATTTGCTTTCTAATTAGATATTGGAAATAGCTTATTTATAGGATAATTATATGCAATGTTTTGAAATAACGGGTCTCCTAATGTCTCGTCGAGTCATCAGGGTTCCGGTGATGTTACCAGTTTAACCGGTTGACCAGAAGGTCAACCCGGCGTTTTTAAATAATAATAAAAAATATTTGCAATCAAAAAAATGTATATATATAAATATGAATATACTTTATTGAGGACTAAAAAACCTCATTTACTAATATGTGTAAATGTTAATAAATAAAATTTACTTCACATATTTATATATAAAAAACTTGTTTTATTTGTAAAAAAACATGAAAAACCCAAAACTGGTCTCGAGAACTGAGTTGACCCGAGTCACTTCAAACCCGGCGAGTCTAACCGAGTTTCGAAAATATTAAACCCAGTTTAATTTGACCGGTTATTTTTTTCGACCAAAACCGGTTCAATCGGTTGACCCGGCCGAGTCGAACCGGGTTTCAAAACATTGATTATATGTATGTTTCATCTATTCGGTTATTTTGACTCGCTTCCAAAGTCCAAACCACTTTCTAAACTATTTGCTAAATAAAAGGAATTATTGGTACATTTATTGGTATCTTCATATGTATTTGGTGGACTCATGTCTTAATTAATCAACGGTATCACTAAAATGGTGGCAAAAAAGTCAGACAACTTTGACTTTTGACTTTTAATTTATGTGGCTTAGATCAATTTAAATATTGATCGGATGGATAAAACAACTTGCCATGTCATTATTGTTTCTCACTGCTCCGCTAGCAATAGAAAGGAGAATGTCAAATCTCTTAATATTTTGGATATCAGTTGATTCAAATATTCATGGTTTTGGGGAAAAAGATGTCTAATTATTAACAAGCCAATGATTGGAACATTTTAATGCTCCCTCTCAAATTATGAGAGAATAATATGGTGTTTGAGTACGTTAATTTGAAATTTTTTGAATTTACTAAGAAATTCTTGAAATTTCGTACTCAAACACTATATAAGCCTAATTATAGTCTACACTATTTATATACATATTCACAAGATTATTATATATGATAAATTGACCTGAAATGAGTTGAGATAAAATATGACAAAGTCATATTGTCCTTTCCAGTAGCCTGAGATCATTCTCGTATTCCCTTCCACCAACGAACTTCTCTAGATTCTACATCAACCTCCTCTGATAAAGCTGCTTGTCTATATCCTGAACCATAACCTGAGCCCTTTTCTTGTCTAAGTTACTCTATTTCCTCATTGATAGGTATTCCATCCTTATTCCCTTAGCAATATCATTAAAAGCAGACCGAACATCATCGAGCGTGCCATCACTAAATTTATGAAGTTCAGCAGCACGCATCAATCGGTTTTTGTTTAGCTAGTCCTTATATATCACTCCTTTCGGGTCCGAATATGCAGTGTACGCGGTCCTTTTTCTGAGATTTGACCTGAATGTGTCTTGCTTGGTAAGGTTGAGCTTCTTTTGGTAACTTTCGACACCTAATGGAAGATCTTCCAGCCGCCTTTGAATTACACAATCCATCATTGTGTTATACGGTTAATGCCATACATTCATGGCATACCGTTTCATAGATATGAGATTTTGTCAGCTTCTGTTGAACAAGTAGAAGTAACATGTCCTTAATGTCTTATAGGTGAAGTCTTTTGAAATCACCTTCTTTAAACGTATATAGCTTCTAATCATCTCGCCGAACTTCAATCTCTTCCAAGCGATCGTAGTCATACATCTTCATAATTCTAAGTCTGGTTACCGCAATAATTCTTCTTCTGGAGTAAACATCTTTAGACGAAGTCATGTTGCTAGCATACCCATAGAATCTTTGGCATTTTGGACCCCAGTGTGAAGTGCCTAAGTAAACATGTTGATCATATTTCACTTGCATGGGACTCCACAAGTTAGGAACCAAGTCTTCGATCCATTTGAGATCATAAGTAGCAGATTTTGTCTTCGTCATAGAAGTTGATCGTCTGCTCAAATCTCCACCCTTTAGATATTCTAGATCTTTATTAATAAAGTAATCCTGAGGGATAATTTGGCGTCCTCGATGATCTTGAATTAACGGAAGAGGCTTTCTGAGATCGAACGAATACGGTTTGTTTTTGGGGTTATGCTAGTCAAGTCGTGCATTTGTTGCTTTGGAACATTCTTCAAGATGGTACTCTAATTCCGTAATACTCTTGTAAGTGCCTTTTAGCAAGTTGAATGCTGGTCCAACCATAATTTCTTAAGACAGATTTAGAATTTTAAGCCAATTCATGACAAATGCAAAGAAATCAAATGAAGTATCATTGAGCTCATCAAATGAAGTGGGAGGTTCTTCAGCACGTTCAACTTAACTAATCCAGGTCTGAGGAGGTCGAAAGTTAACTTGTTGTCTCTTATTCCAATCAGGATCAGGAATTGGAGGACGCTCGGGTTTCTTGAACTGGTCAGCTTTGGTAACCTCCTCGTCAGCAGGTTGTTCATCATTGTCTCCCATGACAAACTCTTAATCTTGTTGCATGCCTGAGTCTTCAACAGTATGACTTGGCTCCTCAGCATGGGCAAACTTGCTGAAAGACTTATGTTCAGATTGGGAGGCGTCTTTAGCGGTGCTTGAAGACTTCGTTTCCTTTGACCTTGAATCTCTAGAGGACTCAGCATCTTTACTTGATTTCCTTCTTTTTGTCCATCGGTCTGATCCAACGGAAGGGTCTCGATCTTTGTCTTTTTCATCTTGACTCCTCTTCAATGAAAAGACTTCACCATATGAATCAAAGAGATCGTTGTTAGTGTTATAAGACTCGACCAGTGCAACATAAAGCTTCTTTTTGTAGTCAGCTTTATCATATGACTTATTCTTCTCCATCTTGTCTATCAGTATCTTTGTAAGCTCAAACTCAGAGAGTGATGCGACTGCCTCATAAGTAGACGTTGGTTGTAAAGAAGACGTTGTCAAGACTGCAGCTTCTACTGATTTTGTGACATTTTTCTCTATTACTGGATTTGAAAAACCTGACACTGCTTGAGGAAGAATCTAAGGAAGTTAAGTGTTGACTTCTTCCTTGATAAGAGCTTTCATTGACGTGTAAACGAGTTCTATGTAAGCATTTTTCTCATCCCGAGCTTCTTGTTTGCAGTCCAAATTATGTGCTAGAATGGCCTTGTTTATCGCTTCTCTAAGTTTTTTATCCATGTAATGATCAACTATAGCAGGAATAGAGGAGAGAGCTTGAGCATACTGGTCAACTTGCTTTATCTCTGACAGATCTTTTTCCAGGTTGGTGATTCTTTCATTAAATTTGAATACAGAAGCGAAGTGTGGAAGTGCAGGAAGTGATGTTGTAGTATCTAAAGCCGTTGGTGTCGGAGTTGGTGTTGCTTGTGGCAATAAAGGATTGAAGAAAGGAGGTGGTGGAGGAACAGTTGTAATGAAACATGATGTGATTTTAGGAATTGCTGTTACATGCTGAGCTATGATGTCCATTAAAGAAGCAATCTCATTATCAGCTGGAGATAGATTATCAAGATTTAGGAGCTTTCTTGTAAAGTCAGAGGAGATATAAGAGCTTTATGTTGGACCTCCAGTCTTCTGTGTGTCAAGAACAGGTGTAAGTGTCACATGAGCATCTTCCTCTACTTGCTCAAATCCTAATTCTTGAGAAACATTTTGTTGTTTTGAGGCACCTTGATCAGCATTGGTCATATCAGTATCTTCATTTCCTAAATTTACATTCACATCATCATACAACTCCTTAGTAACCTCATTGTCTTCATCATCATTCATCGATTCTTCATTAATAATCTTTCTTCTTCTTCTTCAATATTGAATTCATCATCATACTCTTCTTCTTCTTTGTTATGTTCTTTATTAGTCTTATTGGGATCAGGAATCTCATCTCTATCAGATTCCGTCCTTTCATCATCGCTCTCATCATTATCATTACTATGATCATCATTATTATCAACATCGTCTTCAAAGTCATCCTCATCATCATCCTCTTTATCACTATCTCCCTAAGATTCTTTCTCACTTTCAGATTCGTATATAGGTACATCGGGAACCTGTGTATGTACAAATGTCCTTAATCTGCACAGTTGTCTTGAGATGTTGGTCATCAGGAACCCTCTTGACTAAGTGGTCAACTCCATCACATGACGCCACTTGTGTTAAGAGCTAATGAAAATTGTGTCTTGCTTCTTTTGGTAGCCAGCTTAAGTTGTTCAGCTTCAGTTAATGCAACCTCAGATAATACAACTAATCCTTTGGCTTTTGAATTCTTTGCAGGTTGCTTCTTTTTGTTAGATTTAGACACCTTAGATTTAGACTTGATTCTGGTACCTTTAGTAGCTTGAACAGGCTTCAGCTTGGGTAATGTATTAGAATCAACTTTCTTTTGAACGTACTTAGGTTTTGGAGTTTTTTCTCCAGAAGTAAAAGCGTAGTATGCCTTGTAAGCATTGGATTCCAACATTGCTTGGTTTGTTAGTTCCTTTGGGAGAATAGTACTATATACTTGAGTATCTTCATGTCTGGAGATACATCTCATAGAAGTAAACATGGTATCATCTCAAGCAGTGTGCCAAAACATCTTGTTTCTCCTCGAAATAGATTGATCCTTTGACATGAAGTAATCGATGATGATCTTTGTGAATCTAAGGTATGACATCTTGTTTGTCTTCTTAGCATCTTTGTATTCAATCTGGAACATGATGTTGCCCAGGTAGATATATTAGTCGAGGATTTTCTTTTTAGACATACCCCTGGAGTATTTAAGCACGGGACAAACAAATCTTGTCCATTTTTGTTTCTTTACCACTTAAGCACTTGTTGATGATGGTAGCAAATGCTCTCCATGGTTGATGTAGTTGTTCAAACATTCACATCAGTGAGATTAGGAAGATGTCTGCAGTGTGCTAAGATCTTGATGAATAGAGAGTTATTTCATTCCAGTGGAAGGTCTTCAAACTCTTGTCCTGGAATTTTAGGGCAAATTTGGAGAATTTCTCTGAAAATATCAACATCGAGAGAGACTTTCTTCTTGGTTATCATGAATCTGATAGATGACTTATAAATGGAAACTGTAGCCCAAAATTCTTGCATATAAATGCCAAGAACTTCTGCAATGATTAGGAATGCTTGGTAAAAGGGAGTTGTGAGGCAATGAGCTCCAGTGCCACTTGAAATGTAGCTTCTTTTGGTTTGATGATGTCTGTTTTGAGTTCTTGTTGCATTTCCTGATTAAGAACGGTTTCCAGGCCAGGGGCAACAAAGAGCATCATAAGGCCTTTGATTGTTAAATACTTAAGCTTAATCCATGTTGTGATATCATTATAATGCTTTGGTCATTAAGGATTTATGTATGTTTGAATAAGATCTAATCATCCGAATGGAAACTTATTTTGAGCATAATGTGAAAGGCATTAAGACAACTAAAATAGTGTTTTTGGGAATCCTATTCAAACTAACTTGTAGAGAATAAGGTAACCTAAGACATGTTCAGATATCTTCTTTGAACCTTGATATATATAACGACTTAACTTGATTAGATTGCCTAATTAACCAATTTTTAATTAGCTACATAACTTGAGTTAAAAAATTGCCTTTAGAAAGATTCAATCTTAACATTTCTTAAAGTCATTGCTAAATCGCCTCCTATAGTAAGTTGTTAAATCGCCTATAAAGGAATGTTGTTAAATCTCCTCCTATTGAGTTTGTTAAATCGCCTCCTATAAAGGTTGTTAAATCGCCTCCTAAAGAGGTTGTTAGATCACCTCCTATAGAGGTTGTTAAATCGCCTCGTGAAGGCATATTGTTAACTCGCCTAATGAAGTCAATTGTTAAATCACCTTTTGAAGGCATGTTGTTAACTCACCTCGTGAAGGGAGTTGTTAACTCGCCTCATAAAGGCAGTTGTTAACTCGCCTCGTGAAAGGAGTTGTTAACACGCCTCTCAAAGGCAGTTGTTAACTCGCCTTTAAAACTTACATTACCACAATCAAGAAATGTTAAGAATCAAATCTTGTTTAAATAACATACATATCAGTTGAATAACACTTAGGATCAGTTATAACAACAATTAGCCACAGAATCATCAAGAACGATAAAAAACGAGCATATTTATTCATTTTGATGCATTTGTACAAGAAACTACAAACAAGGATGAGGTTTAAAGGTTCAAACACATTCAAGAATACGTAAGACCACTTTCTTACACAAAACCTACAAGCATATTACACTAAATCCCAAAAACGTAAAATTTCGCAAACAAGAATTGTCAAGAACACATTCATATGATAACCAAATACAAAACTGTTTTAATCGAGTGTTCTAAACTCCTAAACAAACAAAACCCCTCATTTAATTTGAGATTTTAATCACTTTTGATTTTGACTAACCCTAATTCAAGATTTAAGGATTTCGAGATCAATAGTGGATGAAACTTTAATTCCTTTGAGATATATGTAGTTTAGGAAGTGAGGAACGAGTTTCAAGTTATACCATTCGCTTGATAATCACTGTAAATGAAGAATGAGAGTTGGCGATTTTGAATGGGTGAATGGAGGGAAAAAGGATTTTCTAAGTGTATGTTAGTGTGTGTAAGAGGACGGGGTGGGTGAAAGTGTTATAAAACGAATTGCGTTTTTAACACTTTTGCCCCCTCTAGTTTAATATCCTATGCATTTTTCTTATATAAGTTTTATTAGGAAAGAAAAGTTTAACAAATGGTACAAATAGTCCCTAATGGTTTTAACTAGCATACCTAGAAACTTATATTTGCAATATAATCCCTAAGGAAACAAACACATTGAATAGTTTAAGGCTCACATAAGTTAAACTTAATTAACTCCCCTTTAATTGTTAACCCGTTGTTGTTTAAAACCTTTTTCTTTATCACAAACTGGTTTTATGAAGAAGGTATTTGACATTCTCTCCCCCTCAAACAATGACCCATTTTCTATTTAAAGAGTTGTAGTCGTTGTTTGAGTGGTCAAATGTCTTTGAAAAGCATTTTCTAATGAAGTATTGTTTAATTTATAAAATCAACACCATGAAAAATAAGATTTCTTTTATTTTGACACATAAGCGCACTGACACGTACACTTATAGAATATAGGAAGCACGGGTTATGATGCAAAGTAATCACAAGCCTTTGCGTGGTCATAAAGTAGACCATGCCCGAGAATAAATTCCCGTTATGAGGACAAGTTTTCTATTTAAAATACTTGCCTTTAAGATGATGACCGGGTTGCTATCTGAAATAATAGCAAGCCATATATGACATGTTTTGAAAGCTTTTGAACTTCTGCTCGAACTTCATTTACAGCCTTGTATCATTATTAAATGACATTTCTAAGACCATAAATGTTATCAATTTTCAGAAGACATTCCAGAGATACATATTTTTCTGATTTTTTAATTTTGTTATTTTGTTTTTGTAAAATTTATATTAAAAGAAAATATTTTTGTGTTTTTATGTTTTCTTATGTACCTATAATACAGGATATGAGTTACCATCATCACTCATCCGTTTTCCTCGCCAGGAGTTTAAACGTTTTCCGTGGAGACATGCTTCTCATTACCGAGCTTTTCGATCCAAGAAGTGGAATCTTTCTTTTGGTAATAAGGTTTGGTGAAGCTGTCAGCCGTTGGTAATTCATTTTGTCATAATTAAAGCATCCGTATAAAGCATCCTTATTTGCTGATTATAATCTATCTTAGGGATTAAAGCAATGGTGATCTTGTTAAACCCTAGCTCATAGAGACTTTACCCACTTACCGCTTAATGGTGATTTATACACTAGTAGTCCACTTGTCCAACTATCCAATGGAATCAGAACGTTATTTGTTGAATTATCTAGGTTCACCTTCTAGTCAACACGATCAATAAACCATTGGCAATATCCAATTAACTAGTTAAGCCCGAAGCGTATCCTAGACACAGATTTAGCAAGACAATATTTGTGATTCTATGGTTCTAGATGTATAAATCACTATATGGAGAGCTATCCCATACTCTAGATTACTTGGTCAGTATCACTAGATCCAGTTGAATGATAGGTCGCATACAAAAGTGCGTAAACAAGTATAAATTGATAAACATAAACAAGCATTCAACGATAAATCAAGAAATCAAGATAAACAAATACCAAACATTCAGATCTTAATAATAATGGCTAATACCCGAAGGTATTAGCCTTCAAACGTCATAATAAATACAAAAGCATCTATTTAGCCAAGGTAAACTAATCGAGTTAACGAATGATCCAAAAAACTGAACGATTACTAAAGTATATGAAATTACACGTTGTATCCTATGGAATTAATAGCGTTGCTCGACCAATTCTGCTCTTTTTCTCCTCTGAAAATTGACTTTTATGGTTTAGGTATCGAGAATATGATTTAGCACACTCAAAACTCATTTTTGAGTTTTATATTTATAGGGTCTGGTAGTCAGTTTGATACGGCGTATCAAAGGGATTAGATACGGCGTATTGGGGGTTTCTTGGAGTAGGGACCATGTTTGATATCTTCCGGAATATTCACATAATATATCTTGAATATGGCGTATTGAGTTTCTTCGGATACGGCGTATTGAGCTTGTTTCCTTTGTGGTCTTTGGTGATTGCAGACATGGATACGCCGTATCTTCCTTAATAGATACCGCGTATTGGTTGTCAGAATCACAAATCTTCAAAATATCTTCGTTTAAGCTCCAAAATGCACGCCTTTTGCTAATATTCACCAACTACTCCATAATTACTGTAATTCTCAAATATAAACGATTAAGTAACAATTCTTTGCAATAACTATATAAAACGGGTTAATAACATGGGATAAATGATGCTATAAAATAGAAGTTATTTGATGTCATCAGATGACCTCTATTCTAGCAACCGGTGCAAATGATTCCTCGAAATCGATTCTCTCTTCTTGCCTGAATCCTTGAGCAACTACTCTAGCCTTATTCTTTAGTACCCCACCAAATTCATCTGTCTTGACCTTATATATCAACTTTAGTTTGATCAATAACACTTTATCTGGACACAGCACCAATTCCCAAACTTGCAGCCTTTCAAATTCATAAATTTCTTCTTGCATTGCATAGATCCATGACTGTTCGATTATTGCTTGTTTGAAGTTCTTTGGTTCTACAGAAGTTAGGAAGGCATCAAAATAACACCACATGATGTCAGTTTAGAGTTGCTTTCTCGTAGAGACAGAGCGAGAAGGATTGCCAATTATGTTTGCTATAGGATGATCCTTAGTCCATCTACCAAGGTGTTCAAATGGAGTGTGGGTTTGTCTCACATTCGATGATGATCCCTGAGAATTCAAGACATCATGAAGAGATTCATTAAGAGGATCATCATGAAAAGTTAGTGTTTTTGGTGATTCTTCAAAACCTTAAGAAATGTTTGGAGAATGTTCTTATTCTTGTGTTGATGGAATACTTATTGATGGAGCATCCTGGTCAATGGAAGTTGACACAGGAGTATCGGCTAAAATCACAGCTCTCGGAGCAGCAGCTTCTTGAACTGGAGAAATGGCAACTGATGGAGGAGTGAAGTATTCATCGAACATAGGTTGAAACAAGCGATCCTAATCATCTCTTGGTGGTGGAATACAAGGTTGTTGAGGAATAAGGTTTGGAACGAGTCCTGAACTGGATGTTGTAGGAGTCATAGAATGAAGCCCAGGTCCTGAACTGAATTGTTCAGAAGCCATAGGTGTCAGCTCATTAAATGTCACATAAATTGTTTCTATAATTTTTCGGATTCTTTTGTTGTAGATTCTGAATGCTTTCTTTGCGGGCGCGTAACCAACGAAAATACCAATGTCAGCTTTTGCATCTAATTTACCTAGGTCATCATTGTCATTGGTAGGATAACAGAGTGCACCAAAGACATGAAAGAATGATAAATCCGGTTTCTTATCTTGCATAAGCTCATATGGAGCTTTGTTGTATCAGAGGCAGATTAAAGAACGGTTTTCGGTGTAACAGGCTGTGTTGATTGCTTCGGCGTATAAAAATAATGGAGCTTTAGAAAATATTAACATTGTACGAGCAGCTTCTACAAGAGTTCGGTTTCTCCTTTTGACAATGTCGTTCTACTAAGGAGTGTGGGCAACAGATGTTTGGTGCGAGATACCAACATTTTCATAAAATTCACGAAGTGTCTGATTGACAAATTCGGTTCCATTATCTGTTCGAACATTACGGACAATGG
>BQNB010132335.1:0-18643 GCA_026074375.1 Tanacetum coccineum
ATTTACATTTTTCATAATGGTTAAGTGAAATATCGGTAAAGATTCTTTGTAGTAGGTTGCAACAATGGATGACTATGAAGGCTGTGTTTGGCAACAAGCATTTGAATCATGACCAACTACTCCAATCTTAAATGCTTTTTGAAGAAGCGGCAAATGACAAGCGATAAGCATTTGCTTGTTTTGCATTTTATAATTATAATTACAGCTACGTTACCAAACACATTTATAAACAAATAGCTACTACTTACTGCTTACTGCAAACTGCTATTGCTTACTGCTACTACTACGTGTCACCAAACATAGACTATGTAAATCATCATGCTACTCATGTGAACATTCAAGAGTTGCGTTTGTAACATTCGTCATTGGTCATCAAGTGACGGACCCAAGACCATAAATTACTAGGTATACAAATTTTGTTTGATACAAATAACAAGGTTTTTAGCCCGCGCTTCGCTGCGGAGCGCGGGGCTATTCTTTTTTTTGGTTGAACAGAGCAAATGACATTGAGTCGAAAGTAGTCATGTATGTTTCGCTCCGCGAAAATAACAAAAATGTAACTAAAACTCTAAAGTTAATTAAATATGCAAATGAAATTAATCTGGAGTTGGCAAGGAGTACTTGTTACATACTGATAAATTACATTTGACAGTACCATCTCATATAGAAGATGAAGGTGATATTTAACATATATAGCTTTTAACATTGCTATCAATTTACCTATAATACAAACTGACTTTCATTTGAGATAAATGGACATGCAATACTATTGTACCTGTAGAGTTAAGTTATTGACCGATGGGAACATCTAGAAACGCTCCAATATGATAAGCATTATCAGCATTCAAATTCTGTCGGGGCCCATCGTGTTCATGCTTCTCCTCCCAAATCATACTTGACAACAGCAGACTTGAGTTTAACAGGTGTGAATCGCGGTAATTACTAACAAGTGCCCCATTTATAGGTTGCCATAAGTATGCTCATCAGCCCACAAACGTTCCCAGATAGATTGCCTGCATTTTGCTTCCATTTACAGAGCTTATGGACAGCAGCTCAAGTAAGCGCAAGCAAAGATGACCCATAATTTGTATATATAATCTGCATAACCTGAAGATACAGGTATGAATTTCTGATGATTTAGGGTCACAATATTATGAGTTAGAGAAGTCGTTAAGAACTTTTTTTTGTTAACTGAGAGGGTGTTTTTTATTCCTTATACTAATACTCAAAGCAAATAAATATGCAAATTCATACCAAGATGTCCTTGCTTTGCAGTGATGTGAAAAAAAAATCAAACCCGTTATTCGCTTTGATAGCCGCATCCTCAGCCCTCACCATGACGACATGATCGTATTCCACACAACATATAAAGGAGTTTTACCTAATTATAACAACCCACATAGAGTCGTTAGTGGTAAAATATTACGGACAAATACAATGCTTTATAATTTTATATGCCAAAAATGTAGGTATACATTTGAACTCTACTATTATTATTTTAATGCCATGTGACAATAAAGAGTAGCAATAAAGAATGTTTTCATGTAAACCCAATTTGACCCATTGGTAAAAATCCCATCTAATTTTCCACCATGTCGAAACTTTATATTTTCAGCAATGAGTAAAGCTGATTATGTACAACTTTAGCCTCGATCAAGCCAACTTTTAATGGCAAGCAGGTTAACCACATAGGAAAAATCTCACCACTTTTAATTTTTTTTCTTCAGGTTTTATATTTTTTAGAATCTTAAGCCAATTATATTATACATGAGCAGAACTACACAGTTCATTTTACAAAAAGGATATATGACCTACAATGTATCTATCAACAAAATTAAGGAAAGCATATTCTTGCTCTTTTTTGTTGCGGTAGCCGATTTTTCCGCTAATTTCCCAAACAAAAATCTTAACCGTTTATGTATTTGTCAACATAATTAAGGAATCATAAACATATAGGCAAAAATGAATATAGGAACATGGAATGGTGGAAATGTACCTCTTGTAACACCCCCAAAATCACAACGCAACGGAATACCATTTGGGGTGCTACTTCATAGCATAAAGTACTAGTCATAGAAAACGACTCTAAGTGAGACATTTTGAAAACTTAACCATTTGATAATTTTTATAAAATATCAAAGTTACAACAGTTCCGTTTGCAATGCAATAGAAAACATTTTTAAATCGTTTGTTGAATGGTACTCGAATCATAAAGCCTTCAAAAATATTTGTATCCGCGTGACTCGAATGCTCTCAATACTCAGCTAGCAATATAATAATATGAGAAAATACATGCAAAAACGTCAACAATAATGTTGGTGAATCCATAGGTTTAAGTAAAAGTAAGATTAAAATAAATCAAGTAATATTTCAGTAAGAAAAACGTGTTAATCAATATTTTCAAAGTCTTATTTTTGAAATCCAAGTAGTGATTCAATAAATCAATAATGTTTAAAATAGTGGACCACAGAGATTTTAAGTAAGAGTAACTACGACCCAAATTCCATTATCTTAAAACATGTATTCATTACATACACTAAGCTCATGACACCGACCCTTAACATGCATTACCGATCCAAACGCAGTATCGAGGTTTGTGCCCAAAAACAAAACAGAATGCACCAAACTCCTACGCATTACTGTCTAGTTAAAAGCTCAATGGCTTTCTAGAAACCATGACCTAGACCGGAGATTGTCATCTCAAATAGATCTACCACAACCGCTCGCGTATACTACAACCTAGCAATTAACGGTTCATGATTGAAAAGGGACTTAACGTGGTAAAAAATAGATGGCACTTTAGGTACAATATGATCTAGAATATATACAATTGAAAAACACTTGTGTCCTATTAAAAACAAATAATGTGTTCAAAACTCATGATTTCATATATAGGTATTCAATAATTTTAAATCATGTAGTTAATCAAATTCAAGCTTTCGCAAGTTCATGGTAAACCACCATGGTACACACATGTATAAAGACATGTAGGAAGCAAGTAATAGCATCAATAAAAAATATCGTGTAACGCATAAGTAGTAGAAACACTACTTATCTTAGTAAAACGCGCATGTATTCTCACTCCAGAAAACAGTGTTTATGAAAACCATTCCAAGAAAAAGGTGGGGATATGGAACCATCGAGAAGCAATGAAGTATCCAAACGAGAAATACAACAAGAAAGAACGCGAACAACGTCTCACCCGCGACCTATAATAATGGGTGCTAGAAGAATTATTTATAAAGAAAAATGCATAAAATGCATAAGTAGAAAAATAAAATAATATTCTAACATATATTAAATCTTATATCGTAGAATCCATGAGTGCGCCAAACTTTACTCTTATTTAAACCACACTAAAATGAATACCGTCTTATGTTTAACTCCATTTTAACCCATTCCGATTAATATGTAATTTTAATAAAAATTACTCACTTTGACCCATTATAAAGATTAAGACATCTAGATGCGAACGAAAGTGAAAGACTAACTTATTAGTTGTAATTGTTTAGAATTCCAAATGGCCGCCAAAATGTTCGTTTTTAAGAGTTATGAAACGATCCATATATCGAATCGAACCTACGGACATCCTCTACCATATTTTTAAGGCCAAAATCAACTTTGAAAATTTTCACCCAACCGAAATCGACACGCAACAAAAATATAGGAAGTGTTTGTTTTAGAGTTTAGTAAGAGAAGTAAAAATAATAAAGGGAGTGTTTGTTTTGAGGTTAAATAGGAGTTGATAAAACATAAGGGGTGTTTGGTTTATAGTTTAGTAGGAGCTAATAGGGGTGTGCACGGTTCGGTTTGGGTCGGTTTTTGGCTAAAACTGAAACCGAACCGAAATATTCGGTTTTTACAAAACCAAAAACCAAAATCGTTCAATTTTTTGGCGGTTCGGTTTTCTCGGTTTATTTCCGGTTTCGGTTCGGTTTTTCGGTTTTAAACCGTTTATATTTCGGTGTCGCCAATTTATAAAGAAAAAATTGTTTTACGTTGAAAATTGGTTATTATTTCTTTACTTTTTTTTTCAATTTGAGCCTATTAATGTTTATCCCAAATTTTTACAATTACACACATATAAATGAGACACACACACATGCAAATAAATATATACATAGTATGATTATTATCACTTATGTAATGATATATTATCAAATAAACACACGTACATGTCAAACACAAACACGCATATAAACATTAAGATAAATATATTATAATTACACACACCAAATGAATATGAATTTAAAATATTGATTTATTATTTATTTCTCTATATTATATAAATTATATATTATATAATAAAATTGGTTCGGTTCGGTTAGGTTTTTACGGTTCGGTTTTTGGACAAAAACCGAAACCGAACCGAAATTTTTCGGTTTTTGAAAAAGTAAAAACCGAACCATCGTTTTCTAGTTTCAGTCGGTTTTTTTGGTTTTTGGTTCGTTTCGGGTTTTTCGGGTTTTTTGGTTTTTTCTGCTCACCCCTAGGAGCTAATTAAAAGAAAAGAGGTGTTTGATTTTTATGTTATGTTTATTTTATATTTTTATTTTTATTTTTTTAAAACATTTATACCACAATATTTGTTTTAAACACTTAGTTAAAATATTAAAAAGGGTTAAAGTACTATTTTTGACACGGCTTCGGCAAAACGCGAGAAAAATCATAAAATACTAAAATAATAATAAATTGACTTCCGGAGTGAAAACTTGAAATTTTAAATTTCTTAAAACGCTTTACGGATAATTATTCAAAGCACAACTCACGAATAATTAAAAACGACGATTTTCGATAAATCAGCTAAAAACAAAAATAATAAATTCTATAGAAATTAGAAAATTGAATTAGGGCTCGGTTTAGAATATTGACCGTAAAATACAAGATGTTTCAGCCTTCCCACCTTAAAGGCGTCGTCCCGATGCTCAATTCGCCTTATCTCCATATGGTTTGCGATGGTCGGTACACAATCACAAAATATCCATATAACATATTACGAGTCGAAAGAAGTTCAAATAGCCATTTGTACAAAGCAATGATGATAGCGATTAGAAGAGTAAAGACAATGAAAGATTCTTACTGACGTATTACTTGTTAAAAGAGACGCACGCCATGTCGGATACACATTTGGAAATAATCGAATGAACAAATTACAAACTGAAAGAAGTCTAAAGACTCATTCGTATGAAGTTAATAACGAAAATGATTAGATGAACAAAGAAAATGAATTATTCATACAAACGGATTACAAATCAAAAGAATGTTGTTCGTACGAATACCATACACTTAAGCCCACTCATTTACAAATCACTATTTACATCCAAAGGCATCCCAATCCATGTAAATAAGACTTAGAAATTTATGGTTCAACGATTTATAATTTCCTTATTCAAATGAAGAGGCGTCCCAATCCAATTCAATAAGATAAATATAAATTAGCCTACTTAAGCATTGTCACAACAAAACACAAGATCAAAATAATGTAACGTTGAGAAGAAGGAGTCTCCTTGGCGTCATGATTCTTTAAAATCATAAGATGTAACGAGAAGAATAATGAGACGTTAGTCAATCGCGTTCCAAAGGTAAGTGTCAAAAGACGGCATGATCCGAGGTGACAATTTAAAGTCATACTCCCATCAGCTGGAAGACTTCAAAACGATGAATTACGAAACAACATATGCGATTCAAAAGCATAGGAAGAGTGTTCAAACTCGGAGTTGAATGATAAATTAACTAGCGGAATCGGCACTTGGCGGTGAGTTCAAATTTTATGTAAAATAGTATCATAATAGTCATGAAAACGTTGTAAAGACCATTGCTTCACTCGCAATGTCTTGAAAGAGTTCAGTATTTATATAATCAATCCTTTATATAAACATAATAATTCTAAAATAATTATAAGCTTTCAGGAGGCATGAGCGCACGGATATCAGATAAACAGTGAGAGACTCTTAAATTTTTTGAAAACGGTTATAGTCCAGGTTTTGAAAATGACCTAGTTCTCTATAACCAGTGTTCTGATACCAATATGTAACACCCCCAAAATCACAACGCAGCGGAATCCCACTTGGGGTGCTACTTCATAGCATAAAGTACTAGTCATAGAAAACGACTCTAAGTGAGACGTTTTGAAAAGTCAACCATTCGATAATTTTTATAAAATATCAGAGTTACAACAGTTCCGTTTGCAATGCAATAGAAAACATTTTTAAATCGTTTGTCGAATGGTACTCGAATCATAAAGCCTTCAAAAATATTTGTATCCGCGCGACTCGAATGCTCCCAATGCTCAGCTAGCAATATAATAACCTGAGAAAATACATGCAAAAACGTCAACAATAATGTTGGTGAATTCATAGGTTTAAGTAAAAGCAGTATTGAAATAAATCAAGTAATATTTCAGTAAGAAAAGTTGTGTTACAATATTTCAAAGTATTATTTCCGAAATCCAAGTAGTGATTCAATAAATCAAGTAATGTTCAGTAGTGGACCACAAGATTTAAGTAATAGTAGACTACGAAACAAATTCAGTAGTCCAAAACATGTATTATTGCACTAAGTTCATGACACCGAACCTTAACATGCGTTACGATCCAAACCAATAATGGAGGTTTGTGCCCCAAAATAGATACAAATGCTGCCAAACATCCTACGAATTACTTCAAATGTTAAATGCGTCAATGATTATCTAGAAACCACAGCCCAGACGGGGATTGTCAATCCCGATAGATCTATCCACAACACTCGCGTTTACTACAAAAGCAATTAACGGTTCATGGTTGAAAAGGGGACTTAAGTGGCAATAGTGTCATTTAGGCAATAATATGATTTGGAATAGCATACAATTGAAAAACACTTGTGTCCTATTTAAAACAAATAAGGTGTTCAAAACTCACGGTTTCATATATAGGTATTCAATGATCTCAAATCATGTAGTAAGCATATCAAGCTTTAGCAAGTTCATGAGTAAACAACCATGTATCACACATGTATTAAAGTCATGTAGGAAGCAAGTAATAGCTTCAATAAAAATAGTCGTGTAACGCTTAAGTAGTAGAAATCAATAAGTTTTCTTAGTAAAACGAGCATGTTTTCTTACCCCGAAAACGGTTTATGAAAACCATTAAAAGAGAAAAGGCGGGGCTATGAACTCACCGAGAAGCAATGAAGTATCGAACGAGAAATTCAACATAGAAAGAACGACGACAACGTCTCACCCGCGACCTATAATAATGGTGTGCGTATAAGAATATATTTATAAGAAAAATGCATAAAATGCATAAGTATGTAAAATATATATATTCCGACATATATGAAATCTTATATCGTAGAATCCATGAGTGCGCCAAACTTACTTATTTATACCCACTAAAATGATCCGCCTTATGTTTAACTCCATTTTAACCCATTCCGATTAATATGTAATTTTAATGAAAATTACTTATTTTGACCCATTATAAAGATTAAGACTTTTAAATGCGAACGAAAGTGAAAGATTAACTTATTAGTTGTAATTTCAGCTTTTATTAATATATTTTACGCCTAATCATTCTCCATAACGCTAATTGACCATTAAAAGAATTTCGCCATGTTGACTTTTTATTATAATTTTTCTTAAGTCTGACCCGTCCAAAACGACCCGCTAAATTACGTTTTCACTACTCGGACTCTAAAGTAATTTGATGTAAAACGACGTTTCGGACAACTTTTTAGTTTTAGCCGAGACCCGAAACCCAACCGAAAATGATCAAAACACCCTTTTACGATTCTGCAGAAATTAGTATTTTTCTTAAAATAATATAGTTACTAATCCTAAGCTTTTTGACTCGTTAATATGTGTTTTTAGACATAGATATCCTCGCGAAAAGGTAAAACGGCATTTTAAACAACTTTTTAGTTTTACCCGAGACCTAAAACTCGACAGAAAATGACGAAAATGCCCTTTTTCGATTCTGCAGCAACTTAAAAATTCAGCAAGTGTTGATTGGATTTTTATAATTTTTCAGAATTTCAAATGGCCGCTAAACGTTCGTTTTTAAGAGTTATGAAACGATCCATATATCGAATCGAACCTACAGACATCCTCTATTATATTATTTAGGCCAAAATCTGTTTTGAAAATTTTCACCCAACTAAAATCGACACGCAAACTTTCTGCAGTAAAAGTGACACTTAAAAACTCCGCCAAACGCTATTTTTCGCACCCAACAAGCTTCAAAATACACCTAACTAACCTATATTCGTCCACTAACATCTCCAATCAATAATTCAACCTCAAAACACAACATGCACTAAGATCCATGAATTCATAATATAGAATTACATACATGCATACATAAATAAAATAAATCAACATAAGAAGTAAACAAAAATACTTACAATCTCTTAGGAATGCAATAAAATCAAAACACACAAACCCTCCTTGGGTTTGATCCTTTGCCGAAACCGCAACCCCCAAAATCAAAACCTTAACTTGATTTTTATGACCCAATATCTTGCATAAATACTTGTAATCAAACCCTTGTATCACCAATTGCACCAAAATCAAAGAAACTCTTAAAAATCAAAATCTTGAAAATCATATTGCATGTTGATTTTTAGTGTAGGGATTGATAAGGGTTAATGTATTAGTGATGTATAAGTGATTGAAATTGGCTGGATGAATTTTGATAATGATTTGGTGTGTGTTTGTGTTGGCTCGTCGGTCACAGAGAAAAAAAGAGGAGAAGCGGACAAGTTTTATATACTGTGTTTTTGACTATGTGAGTTTTATAAAAAAGAGTCCAACTCTTTATAAGGGAACCTGTAAATGTCTAGTTATTTTTCAAGATTCCAACAAAAATATAGGAAGTGTTTGTTTTAGAGTTTAGTAAGAGAAGTAAAAATAATAAATGGAGTGTTTATTTTGAGGTTAAGTAGGAGTTGATAAAACATAAGGGGTGTTTGGTTTCTAGTTTAGTAGGAGCTATTTAAAAGAAAAAAGGTGTTTGGTTTTTATGTTATGTTTATTTTATATTTTTATTTTTATTTTTTTAAAATATTTATACCATAATATTTGTTTTAAAACACTTAGTTAAAGTATTAAAAAGTGTTAAAGTACTATTTTTGACACGACTTCGGCAAAACGCGAGAAAAATCTTAAAATACTAAAATAACAATAAATTGACTTCCGGAGTGAAAACATGTAATTTTAAATTTCTTAAAACGCTTTACGGATAATTATTCAAAGAACAACTCGCGAATAATTAAAAACGACGATTTTCGATAAATCGGCTAAAAACAAAAATAATAAATTCTATAGAAATTAGAAAATAGAATTAGGGCTCGGTTTAGAATATTGACCGTAAAATACGAGATGTTACACCTCTGCTCTTTTTTTCTAGCTACAATATGTAATGCAGCGAAACCGGAATTATTAGAAAACCTTACAATGGCACACCGCTCATACTCGTCCACTTCTGATTTCGTGTTTCTATTGACCCCCTTATTCGTTGGTGCGTTTACTGTATAAGAATCTAGCCAAAGCCTCACTTTCATTACTGCTATCCTCCTTATTAAGGTCCATTTGCCTAGCAAAATGAATGCGCAATTCTGATAATAAATCATGATATTTAGAAAAGGAAGACCGTTGATGAGGTGTCATTTTATACATTATTTCGGGGTCATTTAACCCCCTAAATCATGCAAATATGCCTAGATTATGTGCTTAATCGTTTGTTTTCAGGTTTTTAGCACTTGGATGACATTTGGAGGAAATACATGTGACTTGGGCTCATTTGAAGAAGAAATTGACAAGATTACGGACCTACACCAAATCCATGAATAAGTATTATCCACAGAGCGTGGAGACGGCGTCGCAGGCATAAAGTGACGCCGTCGTGATCTATCTAGTGACGACGTCAGAGATCTAGCGAAGGCGTCAGGACGTGGCCGACTTAAAGAGGATCTAGAATCATCCACGTAGCAACGGCTTTAGGACTTCAACACGATGTTGTCACAACGATATCTCTATATATACAAAACTGATTTTTAGGGTTTTAAGTGTGTAATTTTGTATAACTTTTGGGAGACAACCCCTAGTCTTTGTAGCAGCTTTAAAGGTCATTTTTAGGGCCTCAAAACCCTATTGTAACTACCTTCTATCCATGTTTTAATCAAGTAAGAGTGTTATTCAGTAATCATTCAATATGTCTATGTGTTGTGTGATTAATCTATGTTCTTGCTTTATCCTTAACATGCTAGGCTAAACCCTCCTTTGTATTTGCTTATGATTGCATGAAATTTGGATTGTAGATCCTATTACTGTTGCTTCTTGTTGATGAATGTGCGCGTTAGGCTTTAGAAAACCAGCTTTTTTCTGTATAGCTGTTGACACATCTAGAGAAACGCGAGTGCTTAGAAAGGATACCATCAGGTAACAGTCTTCATACTACCTTACCCCCTTATATGGTTGATCCCTCTTAAGATATTTCACACGCATTTAATATACTCTTAGGGGCCTTGTAATAGTCTTCATACTACCTTACTTGTGCGTTGCCTTAACGAAATATTAAATAGACGGCGGGTTCGTGTAATCCGTTCACGACCTAGGAAATACTTACACAAATCATCACAAGTGTGACAAGGCAACAGGATTAGGAGAAGCAATCTGATAAGTAATGCATGATTAAGTAAATACATTTAATTATCATAAAGTTATCACCAGTAGATTAGATATTAGTTTAGTTAATAGTTAAACAAACCAACCTTTCAACCCATAGATTTACTTGCTTTCTTATAAATATAAAAACAAAAAAAATGATCTTCTCTCAACCCCTAGAATTCTCTTGGACCGTGATCAAGCCTTCCCAACCTATTCCCCTAGAGAACGATAACAACCCCCGAGTCTTGCCTATAGTACTACTACAACGGTTATGTACTCTGCCTAGGGAGTTGTAAAACTTCTTGTTGAAGTCCTACGACGACCACATCAAGTTTTTGGCGCCGCTGCCGGGGATTTTATATCTATCCCATGGATTTTACGCTTGGTGTAGTTGTCTTTGTCTTTGATTACAGGTTATATTTGATGAGATGAAGCTTGGAAGTTCTTAGGATGTTTTCATTAGACGACTCTTGGGAGGACGATCTAACCAATTATCGCATGTTTCTTCTCCATTATTGAGCAAACTAGGGGAGTACTAGTTTCTTTTACTTGTTTTTTTCCCTTTATTTTTTTACCGGTACTTCTATAGAATATTGAGGACAATGTTCGACTTAAATGTAGGGGAAATAAGCCTTAGAAACTATTCCTTTATTTGCTATTTGCTTGATTCCTTAAAATGATGGGTAATATATCGAAACATAGCATAAAAAGGTAATTTTGATCAAAATTTTTTTATGACACATACCGACAAAAACCGAGTATTAATAGCGTCTCATGGATAGGAATTTATATGACTAGCACAAAAACCCTCAGAATTCTACCTCAAAAATATGAGGTTTGCCTTTAGATCTATAGGAATTTGGGTATCTATTATTGATACCCAAGATAATTTGTACGTTTAGCTTTCTCGAGTTAAGGTTCGAATGCAGTCATATGTGTCTATTCCGTTGTTACGGATGTGTACGTATGGTCTTTGTCGCCTTTTCTGGAGCATTGATATCGGTATTAAATTATATGAGTGTACCGATAGTATATTAAATTCTAGAACTTGTTTTTGTGATGCATTTCGAGACCGCATAGTAAGTATTAGGATTTGCTAGATAAGAGGCACTAGGATTAACCCATGTTTTAAACCTGTAATTGTTATCATGGTCACATCGACTATATAACTATCCTACACCCTTGCCATGCACTCACTTTTAGTGCAGGATACCCCTAGTACAACCCTCCGAGCCTATCCTTTTTCATGGTTCTCGTAATCATCTGGTTAAGTCGGACTATTAATGAAGAGCATTGTCACCCATAAACCAATCGTTACACCCAAATCGCCTTAGCCTACCTTGTATGTACTCACCTCTAGTACATTATTGTTTAACCCTAAGTTAATTATTTGAGTACACGGTTGCTAAGTCCTTATCCTTGTAAATACTGTTTTGGGACGATTGGGATTCATGGTAGTATTCATCTTATGAATAATTGGGAAAGAAATAATTTATTACCCCCAATAAAGCTCAATAAGCTCCATGTTATGTTGATCCATCTCAAATCGGGTCATTAGTTCGATTGTAAATAATCGAGTAAGTAAAAGTTCAAGTGTAGGGGTGTATCTATAAACCCCCATGATGTATTATATGTTTAAGCAATGATAGGGCACAAGTGTACGAAAAAAATGAGAAAAAGAAAAGAAAAGAATAAAAAATATATATATATAAAAAAGTAAAAAAAAATGTACGGGCTGCCATTTGCTTATGTTTATATTAGAGTCAAGAAAAGAAAAAAAAGAGTTTGATGTAGAGTTGTGTAGAGTTTGTATATCTTTGTCCGAGTTCTTGGCTTAGCAACCAAACCAACGTATATTCTTATAAATAATTAGCTAACCCATCTACTCCAAATTCACCCAAAGTCACCACCCAAATATATCCCATCCGTTTCTGTTTCCGTTAATGTTATCTTACACCTACACCCCACAACCCTTTAAAAGACCTCTTAGATAGTAATGAATAATGCTTGCGCCTAGCGATGGAGGTTTGATCCTTTACCAAGCCTATGGTAATTTATATGCTATGACAGGTAATGAGTGTTGATTTTCCATTTCTCTATTATGTTATAATTTATTATACACCCGAGTGAAAGAGAGAATCACAAACACTTATGTGAGGTGCCAGTATATACTTTCCGTTCTTTTAATTACAAGGTCTAGAAGGTTGTGTTGTAAAATACTTTTAAAGATTAGGTTAAATGACCCTCATATTGTTATTGTCTAGGTAGAAAAGCCCATTTGCTTGAGGACAAACAAATCCCAAGTGTAGGGGTATTTGATGAGGTGTTATTTTTTACACTATTTCGAGGTCATTTAACCCCCTAAATCATGAAAATATGCCCAAATTATGTGCTTAATCGTTTGTTTTCAGGTTTTTAGCAATTGGATGACATTTGGAGGAAATACACGTGACTTGGGCTCATTTGTAGAAGAAACGGACAAGATTACGGACCTACATCAAATCCATAAAGAAGTATTGTTCATAGAGCGTGGAGACGGCATCGCAGGCATAAAGCGATGTCGTCGTGATCTATCCAGTGACGGCGTCAGAGATCTAGCGACGGCGTCAAGACGCGACCAACTTAAAGAGGATCTAGAATCATCCATGTAGCGACGGCGTCAAGACTTCAACACGACGCTATCGCAGCGATATCTCTATATATATATATATAACCGATTTTAGGGTTTTAAGTGTGTAACTTTGTATAACTTTTGGGAGACGAACCCTAGTCTTTGTAGCAGCTTTAAAGGTCATTTTTAGGGCTTCAAAATCCTATTGTAACTACCTTTTATCCATGTTTTAATCAAATAAGAGTGTTATTCATTAATCATTCAATATGTCTATGTGTTGTGTGATTAATCTATGTTCTTGCTTTATCCTTAACATGTTAGGCTAAACCCTCCTTTGTATTTGCTTATGATTGCATGAAAGTCAGATTGTAGATCCTATTACTGTTGCTTCATGTTGATAATTGTGCGCGTTAGGCTTTAGAAAACCAGCTTTTATCTGTATCGCTGTTGACATGTCTAGGGAAACGTGAATGCGTAGAAAGGATAACATCGGATAACAGTCTTCATACTACCTTACCCCCTTATATGGTTGATCCCTCTTAAGATATTTCACACGTATATGGTTGATCCCTCTTAAGATATTTCACACGTATTTAATATACTCTTAGGGGCCTTATAATATTTAAATAGTCTTCATACTACCTTACTTGTGCATTTCCTTAGCGAAATATTAAATAGACGACGGGTTCGTGTAATCCGTTCATGACGTAGGAAATACTTACACAAATCATCACAAATGTGACAAGGCAACAGGATTAGGAGAAGAAATCTGATAAGTAATGCATGATTAAGTAAATACATTTAATTATCATAAAGTTATCACCAGTAGATTAGATATTAGTTTAGTTAATAGTTAAGCAACCCAACCTCTCAACTCATAGATTTACTTGCTTTCTTATAAATATAAAAACACAAAAATAATCTTCTCTCAACCCCTGAAATTCTGTTAGACCGTGATCAAGCCTTCCCAACCTATTCCCCTAGAGAACGATAACAACCCCCAAGTCTTGCCTATACTACTACTACAACGGTTAGGTACTATGCCTAGGGAGTTGTAAAACTTCTTGTTGAAGTCCTACGACGACCGCATCAACCGTAATTTCATCTAATAATCTTTTACTTAAATTTAACTATGCAATTAGAATACTATTTGGGTATTTCCCAAGTGGTGATTACAAAATGAAATGATTTTAAAACCTCGCATGTGGTATTTGCGAAGTGCAAAATCTTTGTCTTTCATTCCACTCAGAGATGATTAAACAGCCCCATCAAAAGTGAACATTAACTTTCATATTTAAAAAGAAATATGAATAATATAAATAAATAGGAAGTACTAATTACAATGAAGAAGATTTTACTAATCAAAGTAAAACCTACATTGAGATATGATGCTAAGCTCCGCATCTGATCGTTGCAAATGTAATAGCTGCATCCGGTGTCCCATGACTGCTTCTCATGATTAGTCAGTATCAACACCATTTCAGGAATGTAGTCCACACAGAAGGAAGATGTTTCTCGGGCTGTTTGAGTTGCTTATTCAACTGCAACCTCTATTCTCAAAGTTTTTTAATTTGATCTCATTGGATATGGAAATGAGCGCGCGCATTGACCAGAGGGTGCATAACCTAGGTAATATTTAAGAGTTTTCTTTGACCCAACTATATGTGAGTTGCAAGTAATGATATGGTCTTTTTCGGATGCCTTCCAGTAGCCGTGCATAGTTGCCCTGTTTGATCTTGTTCCGCTTGGTTACAATCTATCCCTTGGGCAAAAGAAGAACCGTTGCCTGTCACCAGTCTTCCATTTTGATAGACCTATAAGCCATGTTTAAAGAAGATACTTGCTAGCGTTGATTTAGATTTTATAAATTACGATATCCATAGCAAATGCTTAAGTAAAACTGAAATATTTAATATTTAGCATCCCCTTAGAATTGCTTATATTGGGTGTTTATGATTGCTTGTCTAAGTACTAGTCTGTTTATTGCATTCCTAAAAAGCAATCCCAATACCCAAACACTATCTACTTTAGCTAACAGCTGAGAAATAAGCGCTTAAAAATAATCAGGTCAATTCAAAATAAGCAGATTAAAAACCTTAATAAACAACCCCAAAGACCCTCTATGATCGGTGTTTAGAGATAACAATTATTATGAGGTTGAACGTTTACCTAAGACCTGTTATTTACACTTATGCCAAAAAATAGTTGAACGCCTAAAAAATAAAATTATCACACTCACAGGGTGAATGGAGCATACTGCTTTGCTGCTGCACGTTAGGGTGCACTTACCTTGTACCTTGGAAGCTTTGAATCCCACACAACTTATTTCCACCAAACTAAACTCGATGCCAAAATTTCAAAGGTCGAAGCGCGCTGTAAAGTTTCAAAACATTTGTGATTTCTACAAATTTCATCATAAAAATTCAACAACTAAAAGGCTAACTTTCTGCGTAAAAAAATCAGCACCAAAAAGGTTAAAAATTACGCAACCACCATTTTATGCATAAAATTCAGCAACCAACATGCTAATTCTCTGCATAAAAAGTAATACTCGAAACGCCAATTTTCTGCCTAAAATATGAGCAACCGTAACACTTTTTTCTGAACAAAATTCAGCAACAAAACGGACAATTTTTTTGTGTGCATAAAAGTCAGCAACCAAAAAAAAGTTTTTTTAAAGTCCCTTTTGCCGGAAATGGGAATTTTAATTTCATCCTTTGGAAGATGGGTTCACCTCGAGCTGCATTAGTTGTATCAACGACAGCAATACCAATGTCTGCCCTTTTTAAAGGGGGTGCGTCGTTCACACCATCTCCTGTCATTCCACATATATGCTTCATGTCCTGTAGTTTCTTCACGGTCTCATATTTATGTTCTGCACTGCACACACGCTAAAAGTTTTAGATTTAAAATATTTTAAAGGTGGGTGAAAAAATACTCATTTTGACCCGTTGTCCGACATGCTTACCAGGGAAGACTCCAGCAAAACCATCAACCATCTCGATTAGCTCCTCAATTGGGACATCTGCGATAGCTGGATCTTTGTATTGACCAAGAAGTGAGGAACACGGATGGCTCAGGTTGCATAGCTCAACAATATGCTCAGGTGCACCTTTGATCATTCTGTGCCAATTGCCACTTTAGTGAGTCTACAAAAATGATAAATTCATTTAGCCCGTCAATATCTAAAACTCATCTAGTCAGTCAATACCTACCTTAAGCAAAAAGTGTGCATTTTGTGTTTTTTTAAGCTGAAGTTAATAAGGTACCTCTTGGAAAACGTAAAAGTTGCATAGCGTATTAACTTTTAGTGTCCACTCGGCATGCGGCTTTTTTAAGTACGTAAGCTCAAGTAGTGGTGTATAGCTTATTAACTTCAGCTTATGTTAACTTTTAGCTTACTACATACCTTTTGAAGTTAACTTTTATCTTATTAAAACAATTTGTAATAAACTTGATGCTTTTAAATATAATAAATGTAGATAATTACCACTCCCGAGTTGGCCAAGAGGTGCAGTCCGCAACACGTAGGCAAGTTCAACTCCAATTGCTTTCATCGCACTTTCTTGCCCAACTCTCTGACCATGAGTCTGCAAACAATGACCGCAAATTAGTTCTATAAGGACTCCTCAAAAGCAATATAAATGTAAACAATGACCAAAAATCTGCTAATACGATCGTGAAACCGTTTGTTGCTGAAACTTTATAATAGGTATGAGTAAATGGGACTGTTTAGAAGGGGCTTTTTGAGGGGCAGTTTGGACAACAAAACGTGGACTTTTCGTTATAGAAAGTTGGTTTAAAAGGTGTTTGGAAATGACCATTAGTGGCTGCAACTTTGAAAGCGAGATTGCAAACGCGTTAGTGGCTACAACTTTATAATGGACTTGTTGGATACGGTATGAGTAAATGCGTTAGTGGTTGCAACTTTATAAAGGGTAGTTTAGATAGTGGTTGCAACTTTATAAAGCGTTAGTGGCTAAATTACCTTGTTATCTTCATGGATGACAGCTATGATGCACGAAAGTATAGCATTTTTGACATTCTCTCTTGGTGGATCAAGCATCCCAGCGGAACAGCATGTGTGTCCCAAACTGAACAGATCTTTGCAGCCTACTAAGGGTGATAACCAACTTGTATAAATACAGATTGACTATGGAGAAAACACTGACTATGAATACTTATTGTATATGTGGAATCTACACAATAGTATTAAGAAGAACAACGAGAAACTAAACGTTGATTTCTATTAATCTGTTAAAGTGATTACAGATTACTAACTATGAGATATGATTGTATGAGATGAGATATATATTTAAACTGATTGTTATCTCTCTCTAATGCCGTAGGATTCCTTTTATAGACCAAGGATAAACCCTAACAGGCTTACAAAACGCACAAAAGATAATACATATCTTCTCCTATAATATCTCATGCATATCTCTTAAACGGTACTAACTATTTTATACTAACGGTACTAACTATCTGAGCAGTACTTAACACTTTGTACTGTCAGTACTAACTATAACTATCGGTACTAAGTATATACCTAACGGTACTAAGTCAGGAATGTATAATTCCCAACAATCCTCCCCTAAACATGATTTTGAACTCTTTTAACTTCATGTTTCTTCAGGTTAATCTTCTTAAGTTCTTGGAGGATGTATCCAAACACTTTAACACATCTTGATCTGATCTTGAAACACTATCCATCTTCATCAGCAACTTTGTCTTGTCAGCAACATCTTTTCAGCAACAATCCAACTAAGTTGGCTTTGTAGTTTTTGGCAAACTACCAGCCATAAACGGATTTGATTTTCCTTTACCAGTAGCCGTTTGCTCTGGGATAGTCAACTCTTTATTTCAAAAATATGGTGAGTTAATTACCATACAGTTTTTGGTAAACTGTCAACCATCAACGGAATTGATTTGTCTTTACCAAATACCGTTTGCTTTTGGACTAGCCAATGCTTCATTGCCATAACATGGTGCATTGATAAACCATATAGTTTTTAGCAAACTATCAGCTATCAACAGATTTGAGTAGTCTTTACCAAGAACTGTTTGATCTTGGACTAGCCAACTCTTCACCATGAAGCAAGGTGAGTTGAAAACCCTACAATTTTTGGTAAATTGTCAACCATAAACGGATTTGAGAAGTCTTTACCACAAGCCGTTTGCTTATGGACTAGCCAGTTCTTATGCCTATTAAGCATGGTGAACTGATGACCATTTGTTGTGTGGTGGTTAGCCAACACTCAAACCCTTCTCATCTCTATTTACAGCATCACTCTTCATCAATCTGTTGCTTAATAAACCTTATCAAATCAAGGGCATCAATACTTTCTCTTTCAACTTCCAATCCAAGATCAAGCATCCTTTGCAATAAA
>BQNB010132336.1:0-18643 GCA_026074375.1 Tanacetum coccineum
GTTAATGAAGTGGTTAAGGTTGGGCATGGTGTCGGGGTGACCCATGATGGTTAATCACACCCTTAGGCATCCATAATATGTGTGTTACATGGACTAGAGCTTTTAGCTTAGTCGCGTGTAACCGTGTATAGTTATTTGTATAGTTGCGTGATAGGAATTGGAAGCTGCATTTTGAGCATTCAGGTGAGTTACATAGTCCCACTTTTTACTGTGTTTTAAACTTGGGATGGAAATGATGCAAGTGTTGAAATATGTTTTAAATTACTGTGATTGTGTGTTAGTGTAAATGCATGGACTATTATGTGACTAATGTGCGTTATGTGCTACATGTTATGTGATGTGATATTGATGTGTGAGCTAAGTCAGGAGGATTACTTGCGAGTATCTCCGGCCTGCTTAGTGGAAGGTATTGTTGCCTTGTCAGGAGGGTTACCTGTGGGTATCTCCGGTCTGAGCTAGAGGGAATGAGATTTGGTTATGTGATATTGAGATGTTGCCTAGTCAGGAGGGTTACTTGCGAGTATCTCCAGTCTAAGCTAGAGGGTAAATAGAATTGGATTGATCCAAGAGAGATTGAGGTCGTCTGCTTGGTGTTTGATTGATTAGATTTGGATTGAATTGCATGTTAGCTTGTATGTTATTTAGCATAATTGTCATGCAAAAGTGTTGTTTTATAATCACAGTAATTTAGTTAATGATTTTGGTAACAGATTGATTATGTGTGTCTGAAAACCTATGTTTCTCACCAAACATTATGTTGACGTATAAGCATCATTTTTAGGTATTCAGTAGGATGAGATTAAAGTTAGGAAAAGTGGCTAGATGGACCGTAGGCAGCTGGCGAAGTTTAGTTATCTAGATTTTGTCATTTGTTTTGGATAATGAATGTTAATTGTTTTGCTCTGTTAGGATGTATGAATGTTTGCATGTCATGACGTTGGCATGAACTGCCATCATTTCAATGTCAGACGCGTTTTGGATTTTGTTGATGTGTTTAGGTATTTTCATGACACTACGTGTTTATACCTTGTATTTTATGCATGTTTTAGTTTCTCTATATAGACGCTAATGTGTTGTGATAATTCCCTTTCTCGTCACGCCTCGCGTTTTCGCCTTGGCGGGGTGTGACTAATTGGTATAAGAGCCAATGGTTATAGAGAAGTAGGTGGTTGAGCCTAGACTATAACCTAGGGGTCCTTCATGTTGATGCATTTAGGGCTTAAGTATTTGATGCTATAACTACTATGCTTCCCCTTTATTTTTTCATAGCTTATATATCTCGTATTTTGCAAAGTTATCATTTTAGTTATTTTGCCTACCATTATTTGATATAACATATATTACTTTCTTAGCATTTTAGCTATGTTTTTCCCCCACCCGTAAGAAGTCTCGTGGGGAAACCGTTTTCCCTAACTAGACTTAAGCGGTATAAGGAGCCTCTTGTGGAACTGAAGGAGATAGGATAGTTGATCGTTTGTCAGATGCGCGTAATAGGGCTAGACCCGCAGAGTCGGGTTATTCTTGCGGAGGCAAAGTCAAACCCAAGCGAGGCCCAGCATAAGTTTATCTCGTCCTTTACCTCGTCATGTTGTTATTGGTTATTTCTTTCAGATATTTCGTATTTTGGGAGTCGTTACGAGACTTTCGTTCCTTTATGTCATTTCGATTTTATTTTGATATAAGTACGTAGTTATTTGATGGAGAATCCTTTATGTGTTAAGTTGGAGTGGTTTAAGATGTGCAATGTAGAATATGTGCTTATATGTGAATTATGATTGAAATGGGTAATCTTAGAAGTAAGTACACGTGTGAAAGGAGACACTTATAATTAAAAGGTTTCTTTGTTGGATACTCTTTGAATAGTAAAGCCTTTAGAGTATTCAATAGTAGAACAAGGACAGTGGAATAAAACTTGCATATTAGGTTTAGTGAGATTACACCTAATGCTATAAGTAGTGGACCAGATTGGCTATTTGATATTGATGCACTAACAAGAATAATGAATTATGAGCCAATTGTTGCAGGTACACAGTCTAATGGTTTTGCAAGTACAAAAGCAAGTGATAATGCAGGTCAAGCTAGAAAGGAGACAGAACCTGTCAAAGATTACATTTTGCTACTCCTAAGATCCGAAGAGTTCTCATGATGATGTATCCAAACCTTCAAGTGATGATGGAAAGAAGGTTGATGAAGATCCAAGAAAAGATAGTGAATGTAATGATCAAGGAGAAGGAAGGTAATGCTAACAGCAACTAACAATGCTAATGCTACATAGCACAAAATGAAGTTATGTTGGTGGTGGAAAAACAGCATTGAACTTCCTTAGATCCAAATATGCCTGCTTTGGAAGATTATAGCATATTTGACTTCTCAAGAAATGATGAAGATGATGGTGCAATAGCGGACATGAACAATTTGGATACAACAATCCTAGTCAGTCCTATTCCAACTATAAGAATTCATAAAGATCATCCTTTTGATCAAGTGATTGGAGATTTGCAATCAACTACACAAACAAGAAAGATGTCAAAGAATTTGAAGGAACATGGGTTTGTTAGTACTATTCAACAAAGAACAAACAATATAAATGACCTTAAAATGCTTCGTTTGCTATGCTCTTTATCATAGGAAGGACCCAAAAAAGGAGAATTCATGCATTGAAGATTCAAGCGGGATAGAGGCTATGTAGGAAGAGCTTCGACAATTCAAGTTACAAGAAGTTTGGACTTTAGTGGATTTACCAAATGGAAAAAGGGCTATAGGCTCTTTATAGGTTTTCAAGAATAAAAAGGATGAAAGGGGAATTGTGATAAGAAATAAAGCAAGATTAGTTGATTAAGGATACATACAAGAAGAAGGGATTGACTATGATGAAGTCTTTGCCCCTGTTGCAAGAATTTAAGCAATTAGGCTATTTTTTGTTAGCTTTATGCATTTCATTTAATATGATTTTGTGGTGTATCAAAATGGATGTAAAAGTTCTTTTTCGATGGGAAATTAAAGAAGAGGGTGTATATATGTCAACCACCAGGATTTGAAGATTCAGACTTTCTTGATAGAGTATACAAGGTTAAAAAAGCACTGTATAGACTACATCAAGCTCTTAGAGCTTGGTATGAAACCTTCTCAACATATTTGTTGGACAATGGGTTTCAAAGAGTGAAAATTGACAAGACCTTATTCATCAAAAGGCACAAAGGTGATATTTTGCTGGTCCAAGTTTATGTGGATGATATAATCTTTGGTTCAACAAAGAAGGAGCTATGCAATGCATTTAAGAAGTTGATGCATGAGAAATTTTAGATGAGTTTTATGGGAGATGGAGCTTTATTCTTCTTGGGATTACAGTGAAGTAGAAGAAGAAGAAGGATGTAATATTTATTAGTCAAGATAAATATGTTGCTAAAATTTTAAAGAAGTTTGGGTTTTCAGAAGTCAAGACTGCAAACACACCAATGGAAACTCAAAAGCCTTTGATCAAGGATGAAGATGGTGAAGAAGTGGATGTTCATTTGTATAGGTCAATGATTGGTTCATTGATGTATCTTACATCTTCATGACCTGATATTATGTTTGCAGTGTGTGCATGTGCTAGATACCAAGTCAATCCAAAAGTATCACATCTTCATGCTGTGAAAATGATTTTTAGGTACTTAAAAGGTCAACCTAGATTAGGCCTTTGGTATCCAAAAGATTCTCCTTTTGATTTGGTAGCATACACTGATAGTGATTATGCTAGAGCAAGCTTGGATAGGAAGTCTACAATAGGAGGTTGTCAATTCCTTAGATGTAGATTAATATCATGGTAGTGCAAGAAACAAACTGTGGTTGGAAATTACACAACAGAAGCTGAATATGTGGCTGCTTCAAGTTGCTGTGGACAAGTGCTTTAGATTCAAAATTAACTACTTGATTATGGGTACAATTTTATGCATACAAAGATCTTTATTGACAATAACAGTACTATTTGCATAATTAAAAATCCTGTTTTTCATTCAAAAACAAAGCATATAGAGATTAGACACCATTTTATTAGAGATTGAAATGATAAGAAATTGATTCAAATGGTTAAAATCCACACTAACAAGAATGTTGCAGATTTGCTTACAAATGCTTTTGATGTAAGTAGATTTTAATATTTGATTGCTAGTATTGGAATGCTAAATCCTTAAAAGTCTTTTATCTCTTTATGTTTTTGTAGAGTTTTGCATGAATTAGTACTGTTATTCATGTCATTAAAAGTTTCTGCTATTAAGTATAATTAGTGCTGCTAGTTATACTTAATACTGTTGAGTTTTTGCTGTTAGTTATAGTTAATACTGTTGGTATAATTAACACTGTGATAGTTGAGAAAATTTCTATGGCTTGTATTTTCTTTGTTTTTTTGAACTAACATTTTGCAGAAAAAGCAAAGAAAAGTGTTAGATTGATGATGGAAAAGCTGTGTGAAGTAAAAATAGATTGAGAATTTTGGTGAGAAAAAGAATTAAGAGAATTGGTGAGAATAAAAACAGAAAGAGAGTTATGTGAAATAAAAACAGACAGAGTGATTTGGTGAGTAAAAGAATTGAGAGAAATGGTGAGCTGAAAAACAAAACGAGAGATAAATATATTAAAAACAGACATAGTGTTTAGATTGGAATTGAAGTTAATGCTGCTAGGCATAACTTACTACTGCTGTTAGAAGTTAACGCTGCTAGGCATAAACTTACTACTGCTGTTGGAAGTTAATGCTGCTAGGCATAACTTACTACTGTTGTTGAAAGTTAATGCTGCTAGGCATAAACTTACAACTGTTGGTGAACGTTAATGCCGTTGAGGGTATTTTCATAAATAATTAGATTAAGGGTTTCATTCATTCACTTAATTGATTTCAATCTTTCAAATACTCTCTAATCAGAAACCCTAACTCAATTTCATCATCCATCATCAAAACCCAGCACAAATGACGACCCTAAAGTTTGCTGATACTCATAATATTGTCGCATTTTTGGCTAAACCCGCTGAAAGTGAATGGTTTGAGCAAATTGTGGATTTTCTGAATGCTCACACCATAAAATATGTGTTAACCGTTAACCCCACTATATATATCTCTTACATTGAGCAATTCTGGACTACTGCTAAGGTTAAAACTATCAATGGGGAAGTACAGTTACAAGCCCTAGTGTATGGAAAGAAGATTATCATCACTAAGTCAATTATGAGAAGAGATCTTCAACTAGAAGATGCTGAAGGTGTTGATTGTCTACCCAATGCTACTATTTTTGAACAACTTACATTGACGGGGTATGAAAAACTTTCTTAGAAGCTTACTTTCTATAAGGCATTCTTTTCCCAATAATGGAAATTCCATATTCACACGATTTTACAATGTCTAAGTGCTAAGACTACTGCATGGAATGAGTTTAGTAGCACTATGGCATCCGCAATTATCTGTTTAGCTACAAACCAGAAGTTTAACTTTTCAAAGTACATATTTGAAAGTATGGTGAAGAACTTGGAGAATGTGTCGAGTAAATTCTTGATGTATCCAAGGTTTGTACAAGTGTTTATGAATCAACAACTTGAAGGGATGCCTACTCACAAGATAATTTACATTGCACCCTCTCACACTAAGAAATTTTTTGGAAATATGAGAAAGGATGGAAAAAGGGTTTTCTAGAAGGGACACACCTTTATTTCCTAGAATGATGGTACAAGATCAACAAGAACAGGGTGAAGGTTCAACAATGCCCACTGATCCCTATCACACACCAACCATTATTCAACCATCAACATCTCAACCTCAAAAGAAACAAAGATCAAGAAGGTCAAAGAGAAAGGACACTGAGGTACCCCAGCCTATTGGTCCTACAACCAATGTAGTAGATAAGGCTGTCAATGAGGAGATGGATGATAGTTTGGTGAGGGCTGCCACTACTGTTACTAGATTAGATGCAGAGCAGGATAGGGGTAACATTAATAAGACTTGATCCAAAGCAACACTTAATGAACCAAGTTCCCTAGGAACTAGTTTAGGTAGTGGTCCCAGGCACTAAGAAACCATGGGGGATACAATTGCTCAGACTAGGTTTGAGAATGTATCTAAACTTTCTAATGATCCACTGCTCGCAAGAGGTAACACACTTCGAAGTGGCGAGGATAGACTAAAACTTAAGGAATTGATGGAATTTTGTACCAAATTACAACAAAGAGTGCTTGACCTGGAGAACACAGAGCTGCTCAAGCTCAGGAGATTACAAGTTTGAAACTGAGAGTTAAGAAGTTAGAGAAGAAATGAGGGTCAAGAACTCACAAGCTCAAAAGATTATACAAGGTTGGTAGATCTGCAAGAGTGATTTCCTTTGATGAAGCTAGTTTGGGTGATCATGAGGATGCATCCAAATAGGGGAGGAAAATTGATGACATTGATAAAGATGCAGAGATTACATTGTTTGATGAAACTCAAGGGAGGTATGGTGATGATCTAATGTTTGATACAGGTGTTCTTGATGATGAAGAAGTGTTTGCAGAATAGGATATGGCTAAAAAAGAGATTAATGTGGCTGAAAAGGAAGTTAGTACTACTGATCCAGTTACTACTGCTGGTGAAGTAGTTACTACTGCCTGTGTTGAGATTAGTATTGCCAAGCCAACTAAAACTACAATTAATGATGATTTGACTCTTGCTCAGACTTTAATAGAGATTAGAAGTGCAAAACCCAAAGTCATAGGGGTTGTGATAGGAGAGCAGAGTGAATCTACAACAAGAACAAGACCTCAACAACTACCATCAAAAGATAAAGGTAAAGCTATCATGGAAGAGCTTGAGAAACCAACAAAGATAAAAGATCAAATTAGGCATGATGAGGAAGTAGCTCAAAGACTTCAAGCTCAAATGCAAGCTGAATTAGAGGAAGAAGATAGGCTTGTAAGACAAAGATAAGAAGAAGCTAACATTGTTTCATGGGATAATGTGCAAGCAATGATAGATGCTGATTATCAAATGGCTCAACAAATGCAAGCAGAAGAACAAGAAAAGTTGAGTATTGAAGAGAAGTCCAAGTTGTTTGTACAACTCTGAGAAGCAAGAAAGAAACACTATGCAGTAATGAGAGCTCAAGAAAAGAGGAACAAACCACCAACTAAAGCTCAAAATAGAAAAACAATGTCTACTTATCTGAAAAACATAGCTGGATACAAGGACAATCAATTAAAGAACAAAAGCTTTGATGATGTTCAGAAGTTATTTGACAAAGCTATAAAGAGGGTAAACACATTTGTAGATATGGATACATAATTGGTAGAAGGCAGTGAAGTAAAAGCAGAAGGAAGTGAGACAAGAGCAGAAGGAAGTTCTAAGAGAACATGAGAAGAGTTAGAACAAGAGAATGCAAAGAAGCAAAAAGTGGATGATGACAAAGAAACAACAGAGCTTAAAAATCTAATGGAAGTCATGCCAGATGAAGAAGATGTTACACTTGATTATATTCCTTTGGCTGTTAAGTCTCCAAGCATTATTGACTGGAAGATTCTTAAAGAGGGGAAGAAAAGCTATTACAAGATAATCAGGGCTGATGAAAGTTCAAAGATGTACTTAGTGTTCAGTCATATGCTTAAAAGTTTTGACAGAGAAGACTTAGAAACTTTGCACAAGTTGGTAAAAGCTAAGTATGGATCAACAAGACATGTGGAGGACTTGGATTTAGTTTTATATGGAGATTTTAAGACAATGTTTGAACCACATGTAGAGAATAATGTATGGAAAAATCAATCAGACTACAGAGTATTGGATAGAAAGCTTTACTGATTCATGAGGATTACTTTTTGATGGAAGCAAAATGTGCACAATTCTCATATGTGGTAGAAAAGAAATATTCCTATTACAGCAACTAACAATCACAGATATGCTAAATAGGAAGTTGCAAGCTGATCATTAGAATGAAATGTGTTATCAGCTTCTAAAACTTCTCACAAAACAGCTCAAGAATCAATGAAGTGTTTGGAAGCATCCTCCTGGTGATTATGAAGCTTTGAATGAAACTTGATGATTTTGGAAAAAGAATATCAAGTTTAGGGGAGGATTGTTGGGATTAAAAGTCTTCATAGAGTTACTACTGCTCAGGTTTGTGTTACTACTGCTAGCACAAAGATAATGAAAAATATGCTAAGTAGTTAGTACTGTTAGTGTAACTTAGTTACACTAGCAACTTAGTTACTACTGCTAGTGTAACTTAGTACTGCTAGTATATGTTAGTACTGCTAGAGTAAAGTTAGTACTGTTAGTGAAGATTGAAGAAAATATTCTAAGCAGTTAATGCTGCTTGTGCACAGTTAATGCTGCTGGTGTATAAGTTACTACTACTAGTATTCAGAGTTAATGCTGTTGGTACAAAGTTACAACTACTGAAAGATTAAGACTGCTAAAATAGTTTCTATTGACAAAGAAAGGATAAAGACAGAAGAAAGGATAAAGATTGTTTGGAAAACAATATTACTTACGTGATAAGTATTAGTTATTTATAGAATAGATCATAGAGAATATTCCAAGTCTTAAAAATATATTGTAAATCGACTAGGACTCCTTGGTGTATAAAAGGAGGTCCTAAGGCATAGAGTTTGATATCTAGAAATCTTTTGTTTTGATATCGTTATAGCTTCAAGGTTTTGTAACCCTAATACAAGTTAAAGTATTCGTATTAATATATTGAAGCTTTGTTTGTTAATCTGTATGTTCATTAGAATTACTGTTCCATTGCATATTCTTCTTATTGATCGAAGATTAGATTCCGCATAATCTTTGATATATTTTACAAAGTTTCTATCATAGTTGTGTAGGATTTATCTTGCAAAACTAAACCTTACACAAGCTAAGGAATTCAAGATCTATTCAAGTGGGATAACCATGATTTATGATTAGCAAATACATATCTTCTATATCATTCTTGTTAAGATTCTTATAATCTGACTCAGTGATAGACATTATTCTTCCATTGGCTCTTCTTGCAACAATCTCTGTGACAAACTTGTGCTCATGACCCAGTTCCTAATATGTCTTGATGATCTGAACAATATTTGAGTTTGAGTAAATCTCTTCCTTTGGCTTTCCAGGTTCTTGTTGTCTCTTGATATAGAAGATATTTGCATGTGGATTCTTCCAATGTTCAAACCCATAATGAGTATAAGGATTAAACCTCTTCACACACTTATTTACCCATTTGAATGTTCTTTCTTCTATATCATCATCAGGAAAATTAACTGCAGGGAGCTTATGTAGAGATAATGCAATCTTCTCAGGTCCCGAGTTGCCTTTCTTTAAGTATAATAGATCTTGATTAATCAGAGTCATTGCAGGAGCTTTTAGATCTCTTTGACAACTTTAAACAACTGAAGTGGGCTTTGGTTGAATTGGTAGGACTAGTATTTCTTTCCTGCTTTCCCACACAATGTCACTCTTTAAGAAATTTTGCATCTGATCAATGTGATACTGATGCTCATCTCCTGAAGTACATTGTTGTCTTATCTTTTCATCAACCATTTTTGCGTAGCTTGGCTTCATCAACAGTTTGTGACATTTCATCCACAAATTCTTGTGATACTTTCTCATTCGAAATCACATCATCATCTATGGCATAAGAATTTGTCCAAAAATCAAAGTCATCAGTTTGTACTTGATTACCTGACGTTGATGGACCTGGTTTACTTTCATAGACAAGGCCAGATGATGAAGCTCCAAATTTAATCATTCCATGCTTAGATGTCTTCTGCCTCTTTGCACTATTCTCCCCCTCAGGATGAGCATCATCATGAGGATCGTCCTAATCTCTAGGGCGAACAGCAGAAGGTCTACAAGTAGTGCTTGACATATTCATTCTTTCAAACTTATACTTGAGTGCAAGCTAGATAGGTAAATCAGTTTGTTGGAGCTAGGGATCGTCCCTAATTAATATTGTTGATCTTGTGCAGAAGCTGTAGTAGCTTGAGTTGGAGGCACATGTAAAATATGACCTCTAATTTCGGACTGACAAATCAACCTGCGAAAAAATTTGGTTAGGAATAGCATCATTAAATTGTGAAGAAGTCTCTGAACGAAGATTCTCTCGTTCCTTCTGAATAGCATCAGCAATCATCTTTTCCACATCTGCTTGACTCTTTTCTCTTTCCAGAATAAGCCCTTGTGCAACATGTAATGGAACCCGAGTTTGTAGAATTCTCTTGATACGCTCATCTACTAGCTTAGGCAAGGCTTCCATCATAATTTCTTGAAGACGCACTTCATCAAACTTTCGTCTTGGCATGAACTTGACCGAAATATGTTCAAACAAATAACCATATCGACCTTATAACACTTGAAAGAAACTCTTATAACATCTGAAACATCTAGGGTTGGCTTTGAATAATGATAAGAGTCGATTTGGAACAGATAGATTGTGTGATGGTGAAGATGATGATGGTATAGAAGATGAAGGTGTAAGATCAGTTTCTGTCAATTCCTGGAGTTTCTCAATATCCAAAGATATGAGATTAGAATGAATCCTAGGAGATCTAATTAGGGTGGGAGAGGGTGAATTCCTAGACTCCTCTATCTCCTTCCCTTTCTCTATTCGTTTCAACTTAAATCACCTACTGCCATGTCTTCCTCTTCGTAAATGACGTTTACTAATGTTACTACAACAGTTATCTCCACCTCTGAACTTTCCTTATCACTCCTGGGCTCTAACCTAGTGCTGTGAACATTTTGAATATCATCATTCCTTGGGGGTGAACTACTAACTTTAATATTCTCATCAACATTTTTAGCAACATTTTCTGATCCTTCAACTAACTTTTCAATTTCTTCAGCCATCAAGTGCTCTTTGACTTGCTCCACATTTTCTATAGCTTCATCAATGTCACAACTTTTCTGCTCTGCAAGACTCACTTTTAGTGTATCTTGTAATACTATATCTTTAGCCTCAGCAGTAGTAGGAATTGGTGTTGGTGGAGTAAGTCGTGTAGATCGTCATGGAGGAATACGAAGTCTAATAACCATAGACCTTCGTTGATCACTCGATTCTCCTTCAGCAACAACAGGGGTAGGTGTCCTAGGGACGCTAATTTTCCTATGCGTTCCCTGGGTAGACACAGTCGGCTGTGACTGAGTCGTAGGAACATCTACTCCAAACACCTCATCATATAACTGATAATTCTTCGTTAGCTTCATTTCTTCGGTTATCATCCAATCTAGAATCTTCATTCCAACAATAGTTTTATTCTTCCCTGAGTTGAAGATGCTTTTGATCATCACATCATCCTTCAAGTTATGATATCTATCATGAGCTCGTCTAGAGATTTCAAGGAATGTAGTCATATAGTGACTCATAATCAGCTTTGTGAATCTGGGATAAGGAAGCATGGTTGTTGGATTTTTGAGTGAGTAATGGAATCCTTCCCAAAGCAATTCAGCATAATCAACATGAATATTGTTGACAAAAAAATATAGCATCTGCATAATCAGCAACGATGGTTGATCATAACCGATTACACGTGTAGTCAGACATCTTGAGAACATCTTGCACAATGTATGCCATGGTTATAGAAGACCAGTTATCTTGAAGTTTGAGATTGCTATTAGTTCCAGCGTGAAACCAAGATTGTTGATGTAAAATGGAACCATTTCAGAGAATGTTGGAGCAGGCACAAAGCTATCATGATTGTTGTTAGTGGCTCGAGGCAAGTGAAAGATTGTCCTGAAGTCATCAAGAGTTATAGTGAGATCTTTTCTGTCAAGCAAAAACTTGAATGTATTCTTTGATCCATCTTCACGCAAAGTATGCCAGAATTGCCACATATATATCTATGGCACTGATGAAGAAGTAGCAATGTTAAATCTTAGAGGATGATTCTAAAGAATATTAGCTAGGATTCTGCTCTCATCAAGACACAACGTAATCTCCAGATCAACTTTCTTGTTTGCATCCATAAGAGCACATCTCTTGTTTGATGGACATAATTCATCTTGATGAACATCAGCTTGACGTTGTGGTTGTGTCATGATGATTACTGAATGAGTGAAGATAAGATGTTAGATAACAAAAAATTCATTTGACATTTTTGTCTCTTTCCGCTCTGTCTGTTTCATATGTTCTAGCAATTCTTTTTGAACATATATTTGATCAGTTTCTTTCTCATGTGCTTATTCTTGCTTTTTTGAGCACATGCCATAAGCTTTATTCGTATTTTTCTTTTGATTTATCTTTTTGTGTGTTCTGACAATTCTTTTTCGAACACACTTTGGATTTTCTTTTTCGCGTATGGATTTCATCTCTCTTTCTGTTTAGAATATCCTCGCTAGAAATTCTTTGTGAAATGATACTCTTTCAAGAATAATGAAGATACTCTTTGATTTTGAATAAGACTCAATTTTGAAAAATTAAAGAGATATTCAATATTCTTAAAACATTTTATGAAAGAGTACCATTTTGACACAATACAGAAATTTGAGAACTTGAGCTTTTCAAAAAAACTTATTTGTGCAAAATCCTTTGTTTTTTAATAACATAGAATCTGTCAAACTCAATTCAACAACTGAATGGTCACTAAGTCACTCACTCATCATTTTGTTCATTGCAAAAAATGGCCGAAACCAGACATGACTTAGACCACTTAAACAATTGAGAATTGAATTATCTGACTCAAGTTATTTTGAAATTCTTAATTGTTTGAAGATTATATTATGTAAACAAACACATCTAATTCAACAACTGAATGGTCACTAAGTCACTCACTCCTTATTCTGTTCAATGCATAAAATGGTCAAAACCAGACATGACTTAGACCACTTAAACAATTGAGAATAGACATATTTGATACACAGTATAATATTCATCAAAACTTGTTCAATTATTTCAAACTTTTTTGGTACTTTTTCATAATGTTGCAAAAATCACGAGTCGCTAGCTGGGCGGTCGACCACCCTGTAGCCTGTAATCGGTCTAGGCGCGATTAATCGGTTTTGCAATTTTTATATATAAATTTCAAAGTTACTATGAGATGGATACAACATTTTAAATACACTAAAATTAAATGAGTTCAAAGTTACATTGTTCAAAACATAGACATAGATAATAAAAGTTAACAGCTAACAATTCAAAGTCACATTGTAAAAAAAATGTTTGACTTTCGTTGACTGATTAGGCCGATTTGACCGATTTTTGGCCGATTTGACCGATTTTTGACCAGACCGATTTTTCACCCGATTTGCCTTATTTTCCAAGGTGTATGGCCGAGTAGCTTGGAATCGGCGATTACAAGGCCGCCTAGGCCGATTTTTGCAACATTGCTTTTTCACAAACACTTGAGATTCAACATCACATGAGAAACTGACCGTGATACAAAGATTTGAGCTTTAAACAACTTATTCAGACAATTATTATTAACCCACCATTAGTCTAACTACCCCCCTTCCAAAAATTGTATGCACTTGGCATAAAATTTGACACTTTTGAAAATAACATGTGACTACTGAGTTTGACCTTTTTTCCTACATTGACTACTGAGACTGACTCTTCCGAGTTTGACTTAGTCGAGTTTGATGCATTTTGAATCAATCTTTGTCAAAAAAGAGATTATGGACAAATTATCTATTAATCTCTATTGTCTAAGCCTTTTTAAGCCCTTAAAATCCATTTTAACTGTGTTTAAGCCACGTTATACCGATTTATTAAATTCAGAATCCATCGGAGTTTCACTGTTATGTCGAGTTTGCCATTTGTGAATGTGTACATAACAATTTTTTGTAATTAACTACTCACAAACATTAATCTAAGCCATAACACACCTAGATCTAACATCAATTACACATAAACCTAAAATCGATAACCCTAATTTCTACCAAGTTTATTCACGACACTTAAATCATCATAAAATTGTTTCAAAACCTATTTAATCACTTATTCACGTACGTTTGAGAGAAGAAGAGTGATATAATCACTGTAATGAACTAAAAAATCAAAATCTTGATTTGTCTTCTCTCTCGGTATGAAAATTGGTTTGAATAAAAATTAGAAATGAAATTATAAATTCCTTTTATACTGACCGATTTTACTACTTTAGATTTTGACAGTTTTAGTCCTTGGACTTCTTCTTTCCGAGTTTTTGTTTGAAAAATGACATTTTAGACCCTAGTAGTTTTTGTTACCGAATTTTGTTGACAAAATTTGCAAAAACTCTCCCTTGGAATATGATCCCTTTGTACAGTTAAACCTCGAATGATATTTTCTCCTTTTTCAACGTCCTGAGTCTTACAGAAATGAAAAACTCCCCCTTATAAGTATACCCTTGTTATGAAAACTATTAATTATGCGAGAGATCTTTGTTTTTATTGAAGTATGAAAGCACATTGATTTTAAAATTCAGGTGATGTATGTGAATGAAAAGTACAAAACCACATGTTTTGAGAAAAATAACTCCCCCTCAGATCATGATCAAGTTTAAACAAATAAGATAATTTTTGAGAAAAATAGCGAATCATGAATTTGATTTGTAAAGACATATGAATTTTGTTTAAATAATGTTTTTGATTTTTTGATTTTTTTAAATTTTTAATTTTTTTTTAATTTTTTAAAAAACATGAAGAAAATCTTTTTGGATTTTTAGATTTTACAAATTTGTATTTTGTTTTTGAAAAATTTATTTACAATTTTTATGTATGAACTTTTTCAAGAAGATGACTTTGCCAGACTGTCCAACTGTGTTAGAGTCATACATCTCATACCAATGCGATAAACTATGTACTCAAAACATTCTTTTGAAAGAGCTTTAGTAAATAGATCCGCAAGTTGGTACTCAGATCTGACAAAGTATAATTCCACCGTACCATTTTCAACGCGTTCTTTAATAAAATGATACTAGATGTCTATGTGTTTTGTGCGTGAATGATAAACCTGGATTGCATGAAATAGCGATAGTGCTTATTGAATCGCAGTACATCGGTATTCTGTTTTGTATTTGTATCCATAGTCTAGCAGTTGTGTACGCATCCAAATGACTTGTGCACAGCATGCAGACAAGGAAACATATTCAACCTCAGCAGTAGACATCGTAGTACAATCTTGTTTCTTTAAACTCCAGCTCACGAGCTTTTCACCTAAAAATTGCAATCCTCTTGATGTGCTTTTACAGTCGTCTTTACATCCTGCATGGTCTGCATCTGAATATGCAATTAGTTTAAATCCAGAATTCTTCAGATACCATAGGCCCATGTTATAGGACTATCTTAGGTACCGAAAGATCCGTTTTACCTCTTTAAGGTGTTTGACCGTAGGACGTGCTTGATAACGAGCACATACAAAAGTACCATAAGCAATGTCTGGCGGGTTGAACATCTAAAAAACGTCACTTTATTATATCATTATCCCTTCTATATTGCACTTTTATATAATTATTTTCTTTATTTGGTACGTAATTGCCTTAATGTTGATAATGTAGTAATTTCAAGAAGTGGTTTTGTGAAGACATGATAAAAGGCGCATATTTTTAGAGCTAAACGAAGATGTGTTGAAGATTTCATAATTTCTGACCAATTACGCCTTACCATAAAAAAGAGATACGGCGTATCAGACGCTAAGACTTCACAAGAAAACGCGTTTGACCATTCACCAAATACGGCCGCTATTGAACGCGTCGCGTCTACCGTATCCCTTCCCGCTCCTCATGAAGATATCTATTCGATGATATCTTTTCAGTAAAATAAAGTAAATTAGGAATGATCATCACTGATTGATTGAAGAACGTAGCGCGACTCATGGAATTCCGCTCAATACGCCGTATTGACCTATCAGATACGGTTATCGAGGTCCTTTTTCAGACATCTATAAAATAGAAGGACTCAAAAAGAGTTTTCTGTGTGCAATATCATAATTCTGTATACACATCCTAAGGATGTATTTTTGAAGAGAGATCGGCCACCAAGGGTCAAGCATTGATCAAGACTCTATAGAAGGTCATCATCGTAATTTTTATCTCTTAATCGTTTAATTTCAATTGTTTGATTACACTTGTATAATTACATTGGTTGTGGGCTATACCCTCGGGTATTAGCCATTAATGAAAGTTAAAGTTTGGTTGTTTTAAAAATCAATTTCTTAATTAATCATTAATTGTTTAATTATGTTTATCACTCATACTTGTCTATGGTGTTTGAATATGCAGGACCTATCTTCACTGGTTCTAGTGATACTAAAAGTAATCTGATATCGGGATACTCTCCATATCGGTGTTTTGTATAAACTGGACCAATAGGATCATAAAATACGTTTCTGTCTTTGTCTTTGAATTATGAGCTTGTTAGACCGGTAGGTGACCCGTTTATGTTTCAGAAATTATGCTCTTAATTACTGTTAAAGATTTGAATAGTGGACTTTACCTTAATATTATAAAACACGTCAAACCAATAAGGTGGGTAAAGTCCTGTTGGGCTAGGGTTTTAACAGGATCACCATGCTTTGAATCCCTAGCTAGATTATATTAAACTAAAGCATGCTTAATGGTATGCGTTAATTTGACGGATTTAACATGTCTTTTTGTTTAATAGGTCTTAGGATAATGTCCCGCCTAAGTTTTAGAATGATATGCCTCTTCGAGATAAGTAAATCATTGCACTAAAACATAAAACCATACATTGAAACCAGATTTAGTATGGTAATATTGTTTCTATTATTGGCTTGTACCGCTTTTCTATTTCTCTGGTTTTCCTCTTTTGTGTTTATTGTGTATTGAATTGATATTTGTTTCCACCAAACCTGTGCCAGTCTCTCAGGCTAAAAACCCCCATATCATTAGACAACGTATATAGCATAGGTTTAACCAGTAAATAGACTAATTAAAATACTAATAGAATATAGGATTAATGTTCCACTCTTAGTGTTCGACACCCTACTTACCGCGAACTTCATCTTGACCGGGTACACTGCTCGTTAAAGTGTTGTTTTAGGTTTGTCGGCTAAATATAAATTTAAAACTTGATAATCAAATAATTGACCCTACACGACAGCACATCAGGTTTTTGGCGCCGTTGCCGGGGAGTGAATTAATTAAACCTTATTCTTATTAGTATTTCTAACCATTAATTAATTTAGTTTAGTGTAATCTAATTATTTAAATTCTGTTTGTATTTATTCGCATTGTGTGTTTAAATTGTTTGTTTAAATTCCCGCATTTAATTGTTTTTAAATAGTATTATGTTCTGACTGATCACCTGATACGCCGTATCCACCAGTTGGATACGACGTATCAAACCTTCTGCTCAGGACAGCGTATTGAGTTTTACAGTCTAAACGGCGTATCTGTTCTCCAAACAATACGGCGTATTCCGTGAACTCTATACGGCGTACTGATATTCAACAGACCTATACGACGTATTCACATTAATTGAATACGGCGTATCTGTCATCTGATACAGTAACAATAGTAATTTCTTTTCGTTTTCGATTTCCTGTTTTATGTGTTCCCTTCCCAGAGGGTACATCCTACTGATAATTTGTTCTTGGTCTCAGGAAATCATTTAACGAGAGTTATGTATGATATTACAACGGAATTTATCATAAGAGAAATCTTGGAGAATGCTGTGACAAATTCCAACTCAAAACTTACTAAAACATGGATTGATCTCAATGAACTTTGCAAGAAGATCTTTAAAGATTTGCAGTATCACACTTTCAGCGGAATGGAGGAGGATGATGTTGTCGACCACATTACTGATTTCCTTCAAATACTAGACCCGATTAAAACGGAAATCTTCGACACCAATCAATTACGCGTAAATATTTTCCCTCTCTTACTTACCGGGGACGCAAAAGTATGGTGGTCAAACGAACGGGAAAATAAAATCACGGCTTGGGGAATGCTTGCCGGAAGGTTTTTTTGTAAATATTTTCCCTTATCCCGTAATGGAAAAATCTATATCGAAAACTACTGTAATAAGGACGGCCCTGGCTATTATGAATTCATGGCATGGATCGATTCCAAGCATGATGATAAAAGAATTGATCGAATAATTAAAAGTGCACTAGGTCATGCTTGGGTATATAAGTGGGGGATTAATGATTCTGAAGATGATACAATGTCAAGCGATGAAGAATGAGAGGAGCATGAATACGGGAACCCTCCTAACGACTCATTCCCCAAACCTTATTTGAATACTGATAACGAAGGGGATAAAAGCTACCATAAGGAGAATAATGGGGACACTAACAAATCAGGTGATATGCTTCTAAGTGGCACGCCCCACTCTGAGGAATTAAGTAATGGACAGCTCAACGAAAAGGTATGTAAGGTGGAAAAATTCAAGGTGCTTAAATACTCGGTTGTAGATAGCGAAGAATTCTTGGCCATTTGCATACTATTGATGGAGTATCCAGGATCTACCATGATATCTTTCATAAGAAGGATGACGGATGGACCGCACATCGAACCAAATGAATAAGAGGAGAATGGAAAAAGGTCGAACTTAACGACCAGCTGAAATAAAAGTGCTTCCTGGGAGACAACCCGACCATTTTAATTGTTTGTCGCATTTTAATTATTTGTTGAACGAGTCTGTCTTCCCAGACACTCTATACGGCGTATCGAACCCCTCTGGATACGGCGTATAGACGTGTCTGGACATTATCATTTTTTAAAACTC
>BQNB010132338.1:6323-18642 GCA_026074375.1 Tanacetum coccineum
TTAGCAAGTTGGTTCAACTTATTTGATAGGAGCGCAATTGGTCCCAAAACTAAAAACTACCTGAGCTTAATTATAACAAGTTGCACAAAGATTACGTCACAAAGACACATAAGGCCATGAGGTTAAGTTCTATAATATAGATTTACAACTACCAAAATGGCACAACTACACGCCCGCAAAGTTATCTTCGCTTAGCCACTATCCAAACATGTTAAGATGTAAACAAGTAGTCAAGTCCTTCAATTAAACTACATACCAAATCTAAAGTCGCAATTCTATGGCGAAAGATATTCCCAAGCCATGTAACAGTAGATTATGCTAATAGAACAATGATAATCAAGACTTGCACATTCATCCTCAAATCCCCAATCCATTAAAGTAATGAAAAAGGCAAACAGAAAAAGATCACACATTTATTAACAAACAACTAAACAACAAAACAGTCTATATGATAATATAGCCATGTAAACAAAGACATTCAAAGTTTACACCGATTGGTTCAGAAGATGACATTACTTTTGGGAACGACAAAGCAAATGTCCCAAATCAAAAGTAATACATTCAGAAAATTAAACACAAGAACAGACACAAGTAACAGTGATCTCCAGATCCCGTAAACATTTAGGCCAAGATCAGCAACAAGAAACCAATTCACCGAATTCCAATTTCTTTTGTTTCCTCATCCCTTATAATCGATCTAGTCTAAATAGGCTTTTTTGAACCCGCAATCTGAATAGCTCTCTCAGCCAAACTTTCAGTAACACCAACCATTTCACAACTAATATGACCAGTTTTAAAAGAGCATTTCTTGGTCTCAGGATATTTCTATTTGTAGAATGTACTGCTTACATAACACATTGAAGATGAAGTTTTGAGGAACCATAGATGCCAACATTTTTCTAATTATCCTGGGAACAGCATCCAGTAGTAACAAAAAAGCACCTTGAAATGCTCCAACTCTCATGCCAAACAGTCACATACACTTTCGTACAAAATCATATGCACATTCAAGCTTTGCAAGATCTAATAAGTTAATAAAACCACTAAAGTAGCGAACAGTAGATCTAATATAAATCAGAGGGATGATTTGTCCTTCATATCATATCTCCATACCCTGTCTTCCTAGATTATAGTGAACGTTAGGTCATGGCCTCATTAGTGTACACGCAACTTGTTTACTTATGAATACAATAAGTCCCCCATTAGAGCCATAACTAACACCACTACCCAAGCTAAATATAACCAATTGCACAAAAATAAAGTCATAAGATACACAAGGCCAAGAGGGTGAGTTATATAAGCTGGGTGGGGATTTGTCTGCTTAACTTTTGAGCTTAAGCTTATGCTCACTAAGTAGCTAATGGCTTATGAAAAATAAGCTCATAAGCTCATGCTGAATGTTTGGATTAGCTTATGATAATAACATGAAAAAGAAGCTTATAAACCTATATACAGCCAAAAGCGCCAAAAAAAAGCTTATCTCTCGTAAATAACCTTATAAGCTTTTCCAAACACTAAAATGGTCTTATATTTTGCTATATAAGCAAATAAGCTAAAACAAACACCCCCTAGATTTACTACAAAAAAAATGGCACAACTTTACGCCCACAACAAATTCATGCTTTCTTACTACTTAAACATAACCAAACGATTGTATTAAAATACTTAGCAAATCAAACATTGCAATTCTACGGCCAAACAAATTCCCTAGCCATGTAAAGTTCGCTTGTGCTAATATAACAAAATCAAACACAAGAACACAACACAATTATTACTAAACAAGTAAAATAACCTCAAATTCCCAAAACATTTAGGATCAACAACACCAAGCAATTCAACGAATACCAATCTCCTTGGTCTTGGCATCCCTAATAATCGACCTAGTCTGAATAGGCATTTTCGACCCAGCAATCTGTATCGCCCTTTTCGCCAACGCCTCAGTAACACCACCCATTTCATAAATAATCTGCCCCTTTTGAACAGGTGCACACCAATAACTAATCGCACCTTTCCCTCTCCCCATCCTAACTTCAGCGGGTTTCGCAGTAACGCTTTTCCACGGATAAACCCTCACCCAAACTTTCCCACCTTTAGCACCACCTCTTCTAACGTTTAACTGTAATGCCCTACGACCTGCTTCTATCTGTTTTTGTGTGATCCTATATGGTTCTAATGCTTGCAATGCGTATTTACCGAAACAAATGGTGTTGCCCCCGTCTCGTATGCCTTCGATACGGCCTTTTCGGTGTTTGGTTTGTTGGTTTTTGTTGATTGTGTAGGGGCGTGTTTGGGTCATGAGTGGGGGTGGGTGACGGGTGAAAAGTGATCGGATGGATTTGGTTAGGGTTGAGAGTGCCATTGGTTATTGGAAATGAAATGAAATGAAGCTAGGGTTTGAGATTTGATTTTATTTGGGGATGATGGAATGATGTTAGAGTTGTGTACAAGGGGCTGTTTGGTTTGTGAAGTGGCTGTGGTAATGGGTTTGAAGGGCTGTTTCTTTTCGTGCATGATAGGCGTGTTGGGGTGTGACATATTTTTTTTAGAATCAATTACCTCATTCGAAATTTTTGGGCTTTTTTTTTTGTTAACTCTATATTGCATAAATTTGATACGTACTAAAAACCGCTCGTTTTGCGTAAATTTGTATAATACTTGAATTATTGAATAAAGAATTACTCCCTTCGTCTCATATTAAATGTCCACTTTGACTTTTTAAAGTTTTTCCTTTTCAACTTTAACCTTAAATATTTTTGTTTGAGTTTTATAATACTTGATGTAAAATATATGGATGGATTGAGTTTTAAATGTATTTTCATTTTGTATAATTTTCATCAAGTATTATATAATATACAAAAAGCTATTTAAAGTCAAAGTTAAAAAAAAGACTGCAAAAGTCAAAACTAGACATTTAATATGAGACGGAGGTAGTACTATCATTTTTTTCCATCCAGTTTACTATTTTTCTCGAATGTATATTTATGCATTTTTCAGACTATATATAAATGTAATTTTATATGTTTGTATAACTGAAATCTATTGCCACGCGCGTTGCGGCGAGCTTATTTATCTTTGGTTGTTAAATATATATTTTGGTAGTTGTTTCGGCCGGCGCGTTGCGGCGGAACTATTTTTGTTTATTTTTCGAATATGTATTATTGTAATTGTGTAGCCAGTAGCTTTTTGTAAGAAGTAAACTCTCATAGATTTGTCCACCATTAGCCTTTAGACTACCTACACTTTTCTACACGTATTTAGCTTCATTAACTTATAGGGTGTTTTTACAAGTAATAGAAGTTTAAGGGTGCGTTTTGAAACCATATATTTTACATGTATATTAAACGTGACCCTTTTTTATTCCCCCCCCACCGCACACCTCTCAAAAGCATCAAATTATTCGGATATGTTTTGATTCATAAAAATAGCGTCTGGTTGTCGCGTATATTATATATAAATCCAAGAAGAATTCGGATCCTATGTTGATATTAGTGAGAAAGAGAGTTTATAAAAAAAAATAGTCTGTATACATAGCAAAAAAATATAGGGTTATTTATATAAAATTAAACCTTTCATATAATTGAACGTCTTTGACCCCCTGATATTTATTTTAAGTATTAGTTAGTATATGTTGGTATGTTTCATTTTTTTCTTTAAAAAAATATATATTAAAAGGTCAATATTTTATAAATTATACGTATGTCCAAAAGCATTTCAAACTTTTTTGCTCGTTTGTATGTTTGACAACCTCTCGAAAATCTTTTTCGCAGTGGTATATATATTATAATGCATCGAATTAAGTTTGATATGTAGTTTTATATTTTTTGAATTCTATGTGTTATTACTACTTTTGATTTTATAATTTCAAAATATAGAGTGGCTTCGTGCATTGTGACGTGGGTGGACAAACATGGCTGTCTCTTGTATCAGTCTATCTCGAGCTATGAGACGCTGTATTTCCGAAAATCTGATTATTAACCTGTTGTGGATGGCTCGGTGAACGCTATTGCTTTCGAGAGTGATCGGTGTATATACGCAATGAGGGAATCACCTCATAAAGCATTCTTCTCTCTTGCTATGGAGCGAGGCTAGAGTTAAGGTCCAAAGATGCAAACGCCAGCGACCGGTCTACTGATCTCGCTCAAGCCTATGAAGACCGACGGCGTGCCTTGTTAATTCACGTATGAGGTGTCTTAGACGTGTATAGTGATATAAATATAATGATTCCTCGTCATCTGAAATTATCCTGAGAATTGAGGGAGAAAATGAGGAGAAAAAATAAGTAGTTGAGGTGAGAAAACAATTGTGCTATAATATAGAGAGACAGGGATGTAAAGTTTGTGTAGATGCCTTCAATTACTTACTTCACATGTGGTATCTGACTCACGACTTATCACATTCCCCTTCATTTCCTTTTCATCGGTCTGAGGTTATTGTGTTATCTAAGAATAACCCATAATGCAGTGATACCTCTCTCCTATTTATACAAGACGGGTCTTCTTTTCATGAATTGTACACCAAGGAGTCCTATCATGAGACGCCCGAAGTTCCCCCAGTCACACCATAGACCGCATCGTCCCATGCCATGTGCGACTATTACCGTAGTACTTAACACTACGAGTTATAACGTTAATAGTGACCATGCATTTAAGAGATCTAGTTTTATTGTAGCTATGTTTCAATTTCCTCGCAATCAAAAAAACAATAACTCTTTTGATGATTGTGATTGTGCAATAATGGGCGCAACAGGCTTTTTGCCATGTGTGCGACCAGGCTTCGATGGTGATCGAAGAGTATGAGAATAGTGATTGAACTGACAAGCCGTTGATAACCTGTGACAAAACAAATGAAAACACTACGTTAAGTGAAGCGCAGAGGTGTGACCATGCGAATCACCTCCGGCGTGAGAGTAAGTATGAGTTTTTGATGATAGTAAGTATGTGCAAAGTATAATGTAGGTGTTAAGAGCATAATCAAATCTGAGAGACATGCTACTCTATTTATAGGTGATGAAAATAGGCGTGGGCAAGGTTCTGCACATTAGCCGGTGATCGTGGGGGTGTCTCGCGATTTAAGGGGATTGCAGGGGTTTGTGTACCACGATCCCTATCTTGACGGGAAAGCCTTGATAGGGTGGAGAACGTAGGTTTTGACCTAATCCAGTGCTACCTCTGCCCTAGTTTCATCGAAGCACACCGCGAAGGGCGTTGACCTTCGAGTGGTGAATTCTCATACCGGTAACCATCGCGAAGATGATTTTACGCCATTAGAAACTATTTGAAGGTTTCTAGGTGTCATTGGGAGTAGATCCCTTTCGAGCTCGGAGGGGAGGCCTTCGAGCCAAATCGGAGGGTACGTCATCAAACCCCCCAGTCGAATGTGATGTATACATTTATGGATGCATTGCTTTCGACTCTAAAATAAATAGCATCGTAGCCTGATGTCGAAGGCCGGCTGACACTAATTGCGCGTGCTTACCCACATTTAAGGCTAATCCCACTTGTGTTAGGAGTTAGCTAGCTTTTAATGGATTAGTACTCAAGGGTCATGCCTCGGTCAATGTGATTGTCAAATCACACCCTGTCTATAATTTGAAATCCGCACAACTTATCGCCCCTACATGTGGACGATTGTAAATAAAACTTAGTAACTTTAAAGACTCGGGTTAAGGAACCCTACTTTCTTTTACCTTCTCCCATTTCATCTCCATCATAACCCTTCTCTGCATTGTTTACTCATCCAAGAAGGTAAGATTTTCTTATTCCTACTTTCAAATATGAGCGCAAAAAATATCCTCTGCACACAAACGTGTACTCTCACCAAAGCCGAGCTTACAAAATTCCTTGTTGACTATGGCATTGATTTGGAGTACAAATTCATGCTCCCCCCTAAGAGCAACCAAACTTCTATGAGCTCGAAAAAGAATAAAACAAAAAAAAAACGAGAAAAAATAAAAAATCAGAGTATATAGATCAGAAACAAAAATTTCAGATAAAAAAACAAAAAAAAAAAGAAAATAAAACAAATAAAAAAAACATGAGAATAAACAGAAAACGGATTAATTAATCCCCGTCGATTAATATACACACACATTCAGTCTTGCAAACCCAGGCCTCCTCACCCAAAAATTCTTATGATGGTTTTGAGTATTTTCATGACCAATTGTCTATAATGAATCCCTGTGGGGCTGTGCCAAACTTACCACGTTTGCCGTTAATGTGCAAAGCATCACGCCGGTGAGCGTCAATAGACTTGTTTAGGGTTTTTCAAACTTTAACCTGTGGGGAATGGTTGACCTTATCTAAGAGGCCAGAGGCAGACATCCCTACAGTCTTACTCAAGCCCATAACCCGTATTGAAAACTAGAAAGGTCGGTTTTTCTATGTTCAAGATACAATCGTTCCTAATGGGTATCCGAAGCTTCTTTCGAAGGATAATAAGTGGGATAAAAGAAACTTCAAAGATAAAATTCCTCCTTCCATCAGTGAGACTCTCATGTACCAACGTCTAGCTAGGCATCTTGCTAATTTCAAATCCTTCCCGATCCATTTTGTTTCTTTCTCGCGGTCATTAAAATTTCCTTGGAAGCATATTCTAGAGCTTCCTGCCGGCTTCATTGGTGGAAAGGGTATTTATTGTTCTGATGTTATTATATATTAATTCCTTTTTACTGATAAATTATTATTTCTTTTATCTTGCAGAAATGGCCTTCTGGAATTTCATGTTTGCCGAAGATGACGAAGAGATGATCTTCATTCCTCATGAGCCCTCTCCTGGTTTTGGTTTTGGTTCCCCCTCTCCTTCTATTAACAATGAACCTCCTCTCTTAGAGGCGGAGCCCTTAGCCAGTGTGAATCCGGAACAACTGGTGGAGAATACTGCTAGTATTTGCCCCTCGACAGAATTACGTCCTTTGAACTCGATGTCATGTTCCCCCAGCTCGATGGCCTATTTAGCTATCCTTCCCGATTTCTCAGGCCTTGCGAGGATTTGCTTGATGGGTTTATCAGTTAATACCTTGATGGGGTGAGCTTGGGAATACCTTCGTAGCCGTCTTGCAACATGGACGAGAGCTAGTATGAGCTTTTCCAATTCTGGGTAGTTTAATTCTGCCCCTTGTAGTACCTTGCTTACAAAGTAGATTGGAACCTGTCTCTTTTATCTTTCTGTAAGTAAGACAACACTTATACTTTCTATTGAGGCCGTGAGGTACGTTACCAATACTTCGCCTTTGATTGGGGCTATAGGTGTTGGTAATATTTTTATAAACTCCTTTATTTTTTGAAAGGCTTCCTCGACATCAGCTGTCTACTGTATAGTCTCGGTCTGTGCGCTTTTTAAGGACTTTATAAAAATGAAGTGACATAGAGTTCGAAAGCCCTTCGAAAGAATCGGCCATTAGTGGTTTGTTGCAAAGCTTTCGTTAAGGCTTTGTATTTCCTTGAGCGTTCTTGGTGGTTTAAGATCAGTGATAGTCTTGACCTTCGAAGGATTGGCTTTGATTCCCTGCTTGGTGATGAGGTGCCCTAAGAACGGGCCTTCCTTAACACCGAAGGAGCATTTCTTCGGATTAAGCTTCATATTAATGGATCGAAGCCTATCGAAGGTTTCTTGGATGTCCATCTGCATGTCTTCTTCAGAAGCACTCTTAATCACCATGTCGTCAACTTAGGCCTTGAAGTTTCACCCTATTTGATTGTTGGACACTTTGTCGACCAACCTTTGGTAAGTTGCCCCTGCGTTCTTTAGACCAAAGGGCATCTTTCGATAGCAAAATACTCCCTTCCCGGTGAAGAAAGTTGTATTATCTTCATCTCCTTCGGCCATTTGTATTTGATGGTAACCCTTGTAGGCGTCCAAAAAGCATTTTAGTCGGAACCCTGAGAGGGATTTCACTTTCTAATCGATTTCTGGCAAGGGGTAGCAGTCCTTGGGATAAGCTTTATTTATGTCCGTGAAGTCCACACACATCCTCCAGCCTCTGTCACTTTTCTTGACCATGAATCAGTTGGCAAACACGCTGATACTTACTCCCGTAAGATTCCTTCAACCTTTGTAAGCTCGTCCCCCACATTTGCATTGCAGCTCTTTATCGTTCCGTTCCGGAGCCAATCCAAGCTTCTTTGTATTTACCAGTTCAAGTGCTTGTACTCGTAACAATTTTATGCTTCGTATTGAAGGCTTTCCTCCTATCAATGAAGTTCCTTGGTATCCCTTCATATCATCATACGTCTATGCAAAGACAACCATATTGGACCGCAGGAGGTCTTGTAGCTTCCTCTTGAAACTGGTTGGTAGCTGCTTTCCGATGACAAATGTTGCTTAAGGTGATTGTCATTAACAATAATTCTTTCCTTTGCGTCTACACAACTAAGAATACCTTTCGTAACCTCTGGGGCGATTTCCTTAACCTTCTTCTATCCTTCTTCTACTTTGTTGGGCTCGTAAGTTGATAATACAGTGCCAATTCCACAAGGAGTGTGGAATTTTATCGCTGCATGAATCATGGATACTACGATACCCATTTTCAGCATAGCTGTTCTTATGAGGAGAAGGTTGTAAGGTGAGTTGGACCTGACAATGACAAAGTTCAGGGTTTTCGTCCTTGTGTATGGACTTTCTCCTACAGTAACTTCCAGAGGGACCTCTCTAAGAGGACATGAATGCTCTCCTAAGAACCTTACGAGTGGGATCTTAGAATCCACTCTAAAGGATCTAATGGAAGGCTTTAGCTTGAGAAAACAATGCTCGTATATAACTTCACACGAGCTACCGCTATCCATGTTTACCCGGTTGACTTGCCTTCCGGATATTCAAACCCTGATAATGACTAGATCAGAGGAGTTAACGAAACCTAAAACAAAGGGGAAGGTAATTTCCCCTATTCCATTAATAGGTTCCTTCGTAGATTTCCTCTTTGAAGTATGGTTTTCCCTGTACACCATGAGGATTGGGGCTTCGGCTCGAACGATGTCTTTGTCTCATTTCTTCCATTCACCCAGTTGGGTGTCAGAAGCTTTAGCATTTCCTTTCTTTATACATTTTACTAAGTGGGCAAGTTTCCCTAACTTTACGGCTTCTTCAATTTGGTGTCTCAGCTCCCGGCACTGGTTGGTTTCATGTCTATGGTCTTCGTGGAAATGACAATACATGGACATGTCGCGTGATCGTCTGTTTCCGACCATGCGAGGAGGTTCTTCAAAGGCTTTGGCAGCCTTCTCTGTTGCTAAGATCTACCTTGGACTCTTTGATAAGTTAGCAAGGAGCCCATGATTAGACCCCTTGTATGGAGAGAACCTGTCCCGGTTCTTCTTCCTTCCTTTGTTGTTGTGCCAAGAGAAACCTTTATCGAATTTATCGAAACCCTCTCTGTAATCACCTGGGGCTCCATTGGTAGAAACTTCCTTCGCTTCAATCCAAGTGTAAGTCTTCTCCATCAGACCCTTATAAGTATTGGGAAGGTTCGTGGAGAGAAACTCAACAAGGCTTCTTGTCTTTAGTCCATGAACAAAACCAGAAATACGTTACTTTTCATGCAACCCTAAAATCTGTAAAGTGTCATCGGTATATCGAGTAACGAAAGCCCTAGTGTTTTCCCTATCCCTCTACTTGATGTTATAGACTACCAAATGCGTCTCTATTAACTTTTTCTGCTAGCTGAAGTGTGACCAAAATTTTGCCTTCAAGTCTTCGTAATTGACAATGCTACATGCCTTTTGTCCATTTCACCATATCCGGGCGGAATCTTTAAGAGTATCGGTAAACATGTGGCGGGCTACAGGCATTGCCCATTTCTACATGCGAATGGCACCTTCAAAAAGGTGCAAGTAGTTCTTGGGGTCCCCTTTCACATCGTAGGAACCCTTGTGATGAGGCATTTTTAGTTCATCCGGAAGAGGGTAGTCCTCAATCCAGCGAACAAAAGGAGTTACGCAGCCGGTAAAGTCTACGAACATGCCAACAAGGCCATAGGTTGGGTACATGGATGCATTTGGTAGTGGATTGATGGGTTGTGCATAATAGGGCTAACTAGTAGGGGGTACATTCGAAGGATACATGTGCCCGTTGTGACTAGGACCATAATTGCTTATAGGAGCCTCTTGGGTGTATCCCCCATAAGGGTGACAAGAGGAAACCCTTCCGAGGGAGGGGTTACCGCCTTGGGTATGAAAAGAGTAACTCGAAGGCAGGCTATAGGTCTGATGTGTCTCACAACTACTAGTTTTAAATTTATAAAATGAATTACCGGATAAAGCTAAGAACACACGGGTAAGTATGACCCTTTCGTATGCAGCTAGTTTTGGTTGGTAAGCCGAGGTCTTTCACTAGGATTTGGTTGCACTCAAGTGTTGTTTCTTTGTTTAAGCAAGTAATAAGGCGGTGGTTATGATTGTCACGGATCAAACCACCTAGAAAAGCAATAAGAGAACATGCACACAAAGAACATACATGTTTGGACAAATGATCACATGGATATTAGAATGTTTAGTTTTAAAAACATATTATAATTGATAATCCTTTCAACCTATAGAATCAATAATAATAGTCTTAATGTCTTATAAATTAATTATACACAAGTCTCAATTAAGTGGTCATGTCATGAGCCTTATGCCTAAACCAACAACAACAAAGAATCCCTTAGACCTATAGACTTTGATGCTATCGATTGTTATAAAATGGTGGTGTTATCTTATTCCAACGGAGTCAGATTCATAACCACATGCTCATACTCAAGACTTAAAGATTCAAGTAATCAAGAAAGCTCAAGATAAAAACTTCTACTACTCTAATACTCAACATCTTCTTTAAAGTCATGAAGCATTCATGTTAAAGTTATCAAGGGAGATTGTTTGACAGCTTTCAAGATGATATAAAGTATGAGCATGTTGGTCCAAAGACACAAGATCGCAAGAAGACGAAGTATTACAAAGATGATCAAGTAATGATGAAAGATTTCAAAGGCAAAGTCAAAAGTCAAAAGACAAAGACAAAGACAAAGAAAATATCAAGATCAAGATCAAGATCACAAGTGCATGATTGGAACAAAAGAAACTAGCACAACTATTACACGAGAAAGACTCAAGATCAAAACAAGAAGCATCAAAGATTTTCATGAAGCTTTTTAAGTGCTTATTTGAGTTTCAAAATGCTTTTTCTTTGGAGCTTATTGTAGCTTTTTGGCCATTCTTTTCAGTGGTATAAGTCACTAAGCCATAAGGATCCTTTTGCTAGCTTATTTTTAAGCTAGAAAAGTCCCTATAGGCCTTTTGGCTTATCAGTTTTGGCCAAAAGGTTCATTTTGCTTATTTTAGCTTATCTGCTTATTGTTATTGCTTATTTAGGTTTAGTCTAGCTTATTAGGTTAGTATAAGCCCATTTTAGCTTATTTGGTTTTGCCATTTGCTTATTTGAGCTTATTTGCTTTCTAGTATAAATTTTAAATGTTTTTAAGCCTTTTTAGCTTTTCTGTCTATCTAGCTTATCATTTGTGCTTATTTTTGTTCTTATATGCTTTTTAGACAATGCTTATTGTCTGTTTTAGCTTATTTGTCATTTTCATTTGCTTATTCTCAAAAAATGCAAACAGTTTGCATTTTATAGGAATTAGTAGTGATTAAGCTTATTCTGCCTTGTTTAGCTTATTTTATAGCTTATTTGTGCTTTATAAAAATAGTGTCTTTTCAAAAAGTGCTTATTTTTTCTGTCCTTAAAAAAATTGTAAAAAAATGGCCAAAACAAAAACACTTGGGATAGTGGGAAGCCCCGGGTGAGCAAGGCTCGAACCCGGGACCTCTACCACACTCACCAAGTGTTTTTATCCCACACCCTTAACCATTGTGCTACACTAGCTCATCCGTTAGGATCTTCCTTTAGTTAAATTTTATACACGTTTTAGCCTTTTTAATATAATAAGCTGTTTTAGCTTATTTCGCAGCTTATTTGTTAAGCTATTTTCATGAGCTTATTTTTCTTAGATTCTACACTATTCAAGCTACTTTTCATAATTTTTTCAGAATTTTTATAAAACGTTTAGTATTTTTTATATTTAATTTTCTTTAAAATCGTTTTTAATTCATAAAAAATTATAAAAAAGTCAAAAAAATATAATTTTTTTTAGAAAATTTTCTTTTATCATATAGTATGTAGGAAAATTAGTTTTGCTTCCGTAGGGTTTAAATTGCAAAATTTCATTTTTTAAAGAACGAGATTCATTCCCGTTCACGTTTTTTTGTGTTTTTAAGCTTAATTCAACTCCGTTTTTGCTCTAGTTTTTTTAATCTTACTTTTTAGTCAATTAGGGTTAGTTAAAAGTGAAAAATTT
>BQNB010132339.1:0-18642 GCA_026074375.1 Tanacetum coccineum
TAGGTAGCCTTAGATTGAACACTTGAATGCTTGGAATACCTTGGATGCAAAATAAAAATGAAACCCTAAATATTTAAGGTGTGCCGTGGGTTTTAAGCTCAAAAAGAGAGAGTTCTTGGTTGATTTTGCTTGTATGGAAGTATAAGAGTGGAAATATGAACCTAGGTCTTTCCTTTTATAGCATAAGCAAATCCATAAACCACTTAATGAAACCATGAGCTTGGAAAATGGTTTAGGGTACATGAGCAAAGTGCTCTCCTCCTCCCTAGGCAAAACCCACGGCACAAGGAGGGGGGAGAGTACACTTGACATGCCAATTACTAGGAACATGGTCCAAGGTACAAAGATGTAAGGTTTACAAGTTGTAAAAAGAGATTTAGTGAAAGTGTTGTAATTATTTCTTGTGTAATTGCCTCATATCCGGTTCTAAGATGGTATAAGTGAGAAAAATAATTAAATTTTGAGTATTGGGTATAAACGTGGGTATTTGTTTAAGTGTAGATGGGTAAAGGTGCTTCCGGGTACGACCGAAAGTAATTTATTGCGAAACGTAAGCGTTTTACGTAACCAACAAAAATAAATTATGAAAAGTTATAAATTATACTCCTAATAATCATATAACACTTGCTTGATGTAAACTTTAATTTGTTTGGTGTCCGTTTACATTGATCATTGATTTTTAGTTTACGCGATTTAACTATAAGATAATAATTAAAAGCGAACGCGTAAAACTCTAAAAATAAATAATGGAATTTATTAAAGTTGAAAATAACCTGAAAATGAGAAATGTTACAGTCTCCACCCGTTAGGAGAGCCTTGTCCCAAGGCTCAAGATGCAACATTCTTCGAGGGTGTGGTTTTTGTGAAGAGGTGTGGATACTTTTCCCGGAACTGATCTTCGCGTTCCCACGTGAACTCTGGACCTCTCTTGGAGTTCCATCGAACTTTGATGATGGGAATACGACTTCGCCTTAGCTTCTTGATCTCACGCTCCAAGATTTCCACTGGTTCTTCAACAAAATGGAGTTTATCATCAATGTGTATTTCATCTAACGGAACCGCCAATGGCTCGTCAGATAAACACTTCTTTAGATTGGATACATGAAATGTGCTATGAACCCTGCTTAACTGTTGTGGTAGTTCGAGTCTATAAGCAACGGTTCCCACTTTGGCTAACACCTTGAAAGGTCCAATATACCTCGGGTTCAACTTTCCCCGTTTTCCAAAACGTACGACCCCTTTCCAAGGTGATACCTTTAACATAACTCGATCGCCAACCTGAAACTCTAAAGGCTTACGCCTCGCATTGGCGTAACTCTTTTGGCGATCACGAGCAGCTTGATTCTTGCTTAAATTTGGACAATCTTCTCGGTTGTTTTCATGAATAAGTTCTGGACCGGTGAGCTGGATGCATCTCCGACCTCAGCCCAACACACAGGTGACGGACACTTTCGGCCATAAAGTGCCTCGAATGGGGCAGCTTTAATACTAGCGTGGTAACTATTGTTGTACGAGAATTCGATCAGCGGTAAGTGTCCTCCACCCATTCCCGAAGTCTTAATACACTAGCGCGTACATATCTTCAAGGGTTTGGATGGTCCGTTCCTTTGTTATCATATCCGGGTGGTATGCCTTTACTCATATCCAACCGGTACCTATAGCTTCTGAATTGACCTCAGAAGTTTGATGTAAAAACGGGGTGTCACGATCACAAAATGATCAGAACTGTATCATACCTTGTAGCCACTTCTTTCAAATACAGTTTTGCTAGCTTGTCCATAGGGTAGTTTCCACATTGGTAAAAATGTGCGACTTAGGAGTCGATCTACAAAATACCTCCATTATTGTGCAATTTCCACTTTGTGTTCTTTGGAGTTTGGTGACAAGTCCATACGTGATTTTTCCCAATCCATTGAGGAATCGCTGGTTGTACCAGTAAGCCAGATGGTTTTTGGTGTTCGGCTTTGGTCTTCTTAACACGTCATACACTTACTTAATAGGTGGCAATGTCAGCTTTCATGTTAGGCCACCAGTACAGTTGCTTCATGTCCTGGTACATCTTATCGGAACCCGGGTGAACAGAATACTTCGATTTGTGGGACTCATGCATAATCAGAGCCCTTAGGTCACCATAGCACGGCAACCAACTTCTGTTGTTTAGACACAAGGTTCCGTCCGCACGTGGTTCCAATTTCTCCTTCCTGGGCTTTTTCTGGGGTCTTTCGAATTTCAATCACATACGCTACGTCTTTCAGATGAGGTTTTTCTGGTTTTCTTGCTCAATCTGAACCTCTAAAATGCTTGGGAAGGTCCAAACCGATAGTATAACTAGGGCCCGAACCCGTAATGGCTTTACTCGTTCCTTTTTAGCTCAGCATCGGCACTACATTTGCTTTTTCCTGGGTGATAGGGATTTGCAATCATATCACTAAGCAATTCAACCATAGGCGTTGTTCATGTTTAATCCTTTCTGGTCGGAGGATGTGTTGTAAACTTTTGTGGTCAGTAAACACCGTACATTTTGTCCCGTACAGATAATGCCTCCAGATCTTTAGAGCGAACACAACCGCGCCTAACTCCAGATCATGAGTGGTGTAATTTTTCTCATGAATCTTTAGTTGTCGTGATGCATAAGCAATCACTTTTTCTCTTTTGCATTAGCACCGCGCCCAACCCTTGATTGATGCGTCACAGTTAAGCGAAAAAGTCTTCATTTCCTTCGGGTTACGCTAGGAATCGGTGCACTACATAACTTTGCTTTATCAATTGAAAAGCTGCTTCTGCCGTATCACTTCCATTTCAATCTTGATCTTCTTTGAGTCAGCTTAGTCTTTGCTTGGCTATCTTTGAGATAATCCTTTAAATGAAATCTTCGGTAATAGCCTGCTAGGCCCAAAAAATTTGACGGATCTCCGTTACAGAACTTAGGAGATTCCCAATCCTTGACAGATTAATCTTGGGGATTCCACAATTGAATACCCTGATTGTCGATCACGTGACAAGGAACTGTCTTTAGGGATACAGAATTCGGCACCACTTAGAGAATTGGCAAACAACTGTTCCTTCTTAAGCAACTCAAGATTACTTGAAGGTGTCTGATGCTCTTGCTTGCTCTTCGAGTATATCAGAATGTAATCAAATAAATAGACCAAATTACGAATTTATCCAGTATGTTTTTTTTTTTTTTTTTTTTTTTCAAACCCGATTCATGAGATCCATAAATATGTCAGGTGCATTAGTCAAACAAAAACGGCATAACTTGAACTCATAATGTCTATTTCGTGTTCTGAATGCAGTCTTTGGATTTTCTTCTTCACGAACCTTTGTTGATGGTTAACCCGACCTCAGGGTCGATCTTTAGTAGATTACTTTGAACCTTGTAGTGATCGAAACAAATCATCAATTCTGGAGCGGATAACGGTTCTTCACCGTTAGCTTATTCAATTCCGGTATCGATACATCATCAGGAATGATCCATCTTTCTCTTGTAACAAGACCGGAGCTCCCCAAGGTGAGGAACTGGGTCTTATAAAGCCTTTGTCGGAAAGTTCTTTTAATTGGTCCGACAACTCCTTCATCTCGGATGGAGCCAGTCGATAAGGTGCCCGTGCTACTGGCGCAGCACCAGGTATCAGATCGATCTGAAATTCCACTTGGCGGGTTGGTGGAATACCCGGCAAGTCCTCGGGGAATACCTCAGGAAAGTCTTGAACTATTGGTACTTCTTCAAGTTGCTTCTCCTTCGACTTGTCTTCCGCCTCTTTCATAGTAACCTGTGCTAGAAAGATAGGACATCCCTCCAGCAAATACTTTTGTGCTTTGGTACACGAGATGATGTTCAATCGGGACTCGTGTCCGTTGTTGCTTCCGTCACCATGAAAGATTAAAGTCTTGTTTCCAAAGGGAACACGAACAAGTTTCTCATCACAGACGATTACGGGTGATATTTAGCTAACCAGTCCATACCGATAATGACGTCAAAACTACCCATCTCTACGGGCATCAAGTCGATGTTGAATGGATGATTTAGAGTTTCAGAGTGCAACCCGTATAAGTGTATTAACCAAATCTATTCTACCGTTAGCTAACTAACATTATAACCTTGGTCTTAATGTAGTTGGGATGATATCATCAAATACTAAAATGCAGTAGATATGAAACTTCTATCGGCACCGTGTCAAATTGTATTGGAAGCATAATGGGTTATTTAGGAGGGGACGTACCGTGAAACATTTAGAGTTCGGGTTAGTTTCCAGCAGAAGCCACAACATATGCTCTTGCCGCTAACTGCATTGTCATTTCCAGCCCGATTCCCTTGATTTCCCATTCTTCAGCTTGGGGCAGTCATTCTGTAATGGACCTTGCACTCCACACTCAAAGCAAGTGATAACTCGGGGATTTGTCCCTTGGGTCCTCTGGTTATTGTTGTTGTTGTTGTTGTAGTTAGCAGTAGGTCGAACCTTACAGTCACGGGCCGAGTGACCAGTCTTTTTGCAGTTAGTGCACTTTAGGAGTAACATGGGCCGTTGTGGTTGATAATTGCATTGGTACAATAGAGGTTTGGCTTCTACCTAAGGCTTTTATCTCTCAGGCCCAGCAGTTGTAAGCGTTGCCACATTGTTTCTTTTGAATGGTTGCTGTTGGTTTGGGTGGGTGTTCCTTGATGCTCTTCAAATTCTCTTTTATCTTTGCTGCGTTCAGCTGCAGTGGTATCTTTTGTCCATCATTTCAGTAGCAAATTCAATTGCCTCGTGCATTGTTGAGGCTTGGGATGCCTTAACACTACCATGATCATGTCGGGAAGACCCCGGACATACCTTCCACTTTAGCTTGTTTCCTCAGGGGAACATTTCGATCACACATGAGTGCAACTCTTGGTATCTTGATTGTAATTCATCAAATCAGTATCTCTCACCTTAGGTTTCCCTAATGAATCTGATTCCAGCTTTTGATCTCTCCCCTAGGGCAATACTTATCTGTTATCATCCTTTTCAAAAGCCGTCCATGGCATAGTATATGAACATCTTGTCGACAGCCCTTACGGGTGAGTTCCACCCGGCAAGCAATTCCTTGTAAGATACAGGATGCAAACTTAATCCTGATTCGTAATAGCACAGTGTGATAGGAAAAACATTGATTCCCATCTTTTCCACCCATTGGGTCAGGCTAACGACTCCCTTCAGTGGCCTTTGAAATTTATAAGGCTGGCACTTCAAGAAGTCAGTGTAAGTGCTTTTCTCGTTGAGTAGGCACTTGCTTCTTCCATGTTCCTGAACCATGGCTGCTGTCGTCGTCCCTGCTTCTGCTTGCATCTACGTTCTGCCAAAGCTGCAGCAAAGCCTTGTCAATCAAAGCTTTGGAGTTGAGCCTCAGTGATAGTGTGGTAGGAGTGGTTGTGGTGGCGGGTGTTGTCCTTGTGGTTTCTTGTTAGTAACATTTCTTAAAATCACAAGGAATAATACACGTCAGGTTTCTACACAATCATAAGTAACGTGACATTTGCATAATAAGTAAAAAGATCACCATCCACAGCGAATATACAACTGAAGTGAATCAACAATGACATAAAATAAATCAATTCATACACAACAACATCGGATAATCAAACATGATGGTCTGATTAACATACATGTTCAGTACAAATGGATACAAAAACTGGAAAATTGGGACCTAAGGCGGTGTTAGACTGGGGATCACCCATAATAACTTAACTCGCCATACAATGATAGCTAAAAGTATAAAACAAAAGTCCTTACAAGCCTATTAGCTGGAGTCACCCATAAAATTAATAGGTATATAGGATAGCTACAAATGATGCTATGCGGACTAACTGCTGCTTTGCCAGCACTCAGCTGGGTCAATCCTGGGCTCAGGGTCTATAGCCTCTAGTGTCGCAATACGGTCCAAGGATTGTAGTTCAATAAGTCTGTAGTGTTGTGGTCTGGCAATCAACGTGGCATACCTTTGCCTCCAGTGTCATAACATGTGCCTCTTGGCTGCACTCATCTCCTCTGAACTTGTCACATGCTATACGAGCTTATTACAGCCTCTCTATCTATAGCCAAAGCTGTGCGGCGATGCCGTATCCTCTCTCTGTTTAGTGTGTGAATAGGGCTCCCATGTAAGACGGTCTTTTATCTCGTGCCTCTCAAATCGTACTCGCAAATCCTCGTCCTCTGCCTAACAGTAGTAACAAGCTTTGTCACTCTTGGTCGACCCTCCTAGGTGGAGCGGTGCTATCTCCATCATGGCCTCAACAATCTCATCCCAAGTGTCAACCGCTGGAGTAGGCCTTGGCTGTCTCGCGGCACCAGCCGCTGAACTCTCCCCGATCTCGTATCCGGGAGCGGGAGTAGTAAGACAAGCTCTCTTCCGAGGCGGCATATCAGCCTCGGGAATATCAGTCCTGGGGGAAGTAGGTGGAAGTAATGAGGGTGGTGATGCAACTGCAGCTCTCATCCGAATCCCGGCTGCCCTATAGCCTAATGGTGCTCCTGTATCAGTAGGGCTAGTAGTGAGTGGTGATGGTAGGGGTAATGGTGAAGATGCAACAGGTAGTGGTGGTGTAGGTGCGGCAGCATGCTTAGCAATGCATGCCTCCATGGATGCCGACATCGGTGGCTCAGGTCTGACAGTCTTCCGTGCCCTACGGAGACGTGTCTGGGCAAAGGGGATCCTGATCTGAGGTGGTCTAGGTGTGGGTGCAGACTCATCAGTCTCGAATGCCTCTGTATCCCCAGCCGAGGGAACAGGGTCAGCAACAGGTATAACCGGAGAGTCGGCCGGAGCTAGGTGCTCCTCCTCCTCCTCGTCATCCTCCTCATCCTCGAAAGGCTCCTCATCATCATCAGCATCATCATCATCACTGTCATCATCGGAGGGCTCATCATCTCCATCCCCTCCGTCGGCAGGGTAGTCAGCATGCTCCTCCTCGGAGTCCTCCTCCGGATCCTCCTCGGGATCGGAATCAGGTACATAGCCTGGTGATAGGGCTACGGGTGAAGCATCAGCGGGTAGAGGCTGGTCCTCCATGGGTGCCTCGTCCTCTGAAGGTACTAAGTACTCGGGGTACTCAGGCTCGGGTACAAATGGTATCTCAATGGATGCTGGTGAGTGCTCAGGACCGGGCACAAAATCAGGAGATGGTGGGGCTACTGGCTGCATGGGAAGTCCATCGTATCCTAATACGATGACTCGTGGTACCTCTCCATCAGATATCTCCTCGTCGGCTCCCCAGAAGACTCTCCCTGGTTCGGAGTCGGTGTACACAGAGGTGTAGGTGACAGCGGATGATGCAGAAGACATGACTGCAGGAAGATAAATAACTTACATAAGTATATTATATAAGACCAGTATAGTATATATGTAATATAATATAAACATGAAAACATATAGCATAACCAGCTAATGCAACTCGATAGTGTATGTGTCCCGTGAAAAACTTTTGTATGATGCAATGTTTGAAAATGGTTATAGTCCAAGTAAAAACATTTGACCTGGTTCTCTATAACCTAGGCTCTGATACCAATCTGTAACACCCCCAAAATGGGTCGCAGCGGAAATATGGGTTGGGGAATGTTACATCATAGATCAATAGCACAAGATATGAGAACGACCTCTATATGAGTCGTTTAAAATTGATACATTGGATTAAATAGACTTGTTTGTTACAATAGCCGAAGCTTAAATAGTTCATCCAAGAAAAGTAAAGATTTTAAGACATAACAATGTTCCCAAAATGTAATGCACTCAAATCTTTATAGAAATGACTTCAAAATGACGACCACCAATGTATCCTTGTTTCTTGTACCTTATTGACCTGAGAAAAACATGCTTTAAAACGTCAACATAAAGTTGGTGAATTCACAGGTTTAGTAAATGTATAAAGTAGGACCACAAGATTTCAATTAAGACATGTAAACACATCCCAAATTTCAACAATTGTTATTACGAGTGCACTAAGTTCATGACACCGAACGCTCGACATTTTTTATGTATGCATTTTAATGCACTAAATGTGCCATGTAGATATTCAACCCGCAAACATCCATATTGTTCCGCATGTATACGTTCGTTAGTTTCGGTCCCTCCGAAATGATGAGCGTATCCCGAACGGGTGATGTCTCCCAAATAAGATCTATTCATAACATCGCGCTCGCTAACTTAGCAATTGACAGTTTATGAGGGTGGGCATAGTGGGTTTAGCTACTTAGGCCATCTAGTAATATGTTTAAAAGAAGTACTTGCGTCCAAATGTAAAACAATGCATGTGTTCTTCACCCCAATGTTGCAAAACAATTATAATTGTATAAAAGCTGGGTATGAACTCACCGAAGTGAATGATTGATTATCTAAATCAAATGAGTTGATTCGCCTCGGCAATTATGAATGCAACCTATTAATTATAGGCCGTATGAGTATAATGTATTTCATGTAATATACCATCTCATATTGCATAGCTATCACCACACTAATAGTTTTTAATTAACTTAATTAAAAGTTAAAACAATAATTAACTCGTACTTTGTTAAATTAAAGTATATGTACTTGTATCTGTAAGAAAATATTATTTTCGTTTATAAATGCATCGTTTGTAAAAATGTATGATTTAATAATGATATTTTATTATTAAATTAATTGTTTTATAAAAATTTATATAAAAATATAAGTAATGCGCGCGAGTTTTAAAACTTCATATCTTTATCGTTTCGACTCCGTTTTATACGTTTCTTATGTCCACGTCTCCGTATTAAAATGATTTATCAAAATATCATATTTATAAAGTTTAAACACTGATGACAGTAACTTTTACTGTCATCACAGTTTTTATGATAATTATTTTTATAAAATTAAATATGTGTAACAAAATAAATAAAAAAATTGTTTAAATCTTAAACTCGTTCGGTTATAGACTCCGTTTATCGTATCCTTATGTCCTTGGATTAGTATTAAGAAAATTTATCAATTTATTATATTTATAAAATTTTAAACCACTGATGAACAGTAGCTTTTACTATTCATAACAGTTTATAAAAATATTTTTATAAAGTTAATTATATATAACTTGAAAACTACGTAAATAGTTCGTTATAATTCCGTTTTTCGAGTTCTTTATGTCCGTGGGTTCGTATTAAGGAAAATTATCAAAATATTAGATTTATGGGATTTTTACATCTGATGAACAGTAACTTTTACTGTTCATCACAGTTTATAAAATTATTTTTATAAAGCTAATTAGATATAACTTGTAAATTCCGTATCTTGTTCGTTATAATTCCGTTTTTCGAGTTCCTTTATGCCACGGATCCGTGTAAGAAGCATATTTTTATAAAATATAATACGATTTGTGTTTATAGTTCGAAATTTCAAAAAATATATATAAAGTCATAATTAGGATTTCTAATTAACATAGTAGTTTACATGCACATTTTATTTAGGAACTTGCACCATTATTTTTCAAGTGTTGTAACATATATTTCACATGTATTTGTCTCTAAATGTCCATGTCTTTGTCCATATTAATTTATCAATACTTTATATAACTTTAAAATAAAAATAGGTGGTGATTAATATGCAACAAATATGAATACAATTAGAAATAATTAACGAGTATTGAAAACTTTTAAAATAGACTTATGGAATCAGTAGGTGATGAACCAAGATGTTAAACCCCAATCAAGCCTTTAAATTCAAAACCCTAATCAAGAAAACCCTAAATATGTTTTCTGAGTATTCCTTGTTAAACCCGATTCCAAGCTTCCCAAACACCTTGAGTAGCCTTAGGTGCCTAGATTTGAACACTTGAATGTTGGGATTACTTGATGCAAAATAAAATGAAACCTAAATATTTAAGGTGTGCCGTGGTTTAAGTCAAAAAGAGAGTGTTATTGATTGATTGTGTTGTATGGAAGTATAAGAGTGGAAATATGAACCTAGGTCTTTCCTTTTATAGCATAAGCAAATCCATAAACCACTTAATGAAACCATGAGCTTGGAAAATGGTTTAGGGTACATGAGCAAAGTGCTCTCCTCCTCCCTAGGCAAAACCCACGGCACAAGGAGGGGGGAGAGTACACTTGACATGCCAATTACTAGGAACATGGTCCAAGGTACAAAGATGTAAGGTTTACAAGTTGTAAAAAAAGAGATTTAGTGAAAGTGTTGTAATTATTTCTTGTGTAATTGCCTCATGTCCGGTTCTAAGATGGTATAAGTGAGAAAAATAATTAAATTTTGAGTATTGGGTATAAACGTGGGTATTTGTTTAAGCGTAGATAGGTAAAGGTGCTTCCGGGTACGACCGAATGTAATTTATTGCGAAACGTAAGCGTTTTACGTAACCAACAAAAATAAATTATGAAAAGTATTAAATATTATATTCCTAATAATCATATAACCACTTGCTTGTGTCAACTTTAATTTGTTTGATGTCGTTTCATTGTCATGTTGATTTTTAGTTTACGCGATTTAACTATAAGATAATAATTAAAAGCGAACGCGTAAAACTCTAAAAATAAATAATGAAATTTATTAAAGTTGAAAATAACCTGAAAATGAGAAATGTTACATTCTTGCTGATTTTGTGCAAGTCTTTCTTGTATGATAAGAACCTTTCCGCCACTTCGTTCATCGTCATCCCAATCAATTCTTTCCTCTAAAATAGTTACCTTTCCTGGGGTAACTTCATCATCTGAGAATTCATCTCCCCAACCTGTTGCTGCAATTTCTTCTATTGGGGTTGTGTCTGGTGGTGCATCATACCTGACATAATAATCCCATTTTCCAGATGGTTCCCCAAGTGTTGATCATTTTTCCCTTGATCTTTGCCTTGATCGTTTTGGTTTGTTAGATCGCCTAACTTTATTTAATGGTTCTTCTTCTAGGATTCTTGCTTCATTTAAGCAACTTTCATAGAAACATACGTCATAAGAGATATGTTCTTCTTGCAGAGCTTGTAAGCAGATTCTTATGAAGTGTTCTTCGTCTTCATCCAAGTTATCATTTCTTGTTACTTCTTGATCATGCTGATCCTGCGGAAGCTTGATGTTACAAGGGTGGTGGTAGTAGTAGTGGTGGTGGTTTTCGATGATCAATACAAACGATTACAACTGCCTTTTATAGGCTAAGTGAAAAGGAATAAACTAAGAATATGCATTTGGCATAAGGCATATGCTTTTGGCATCTGGCATTTTCCAAGGAATAAACCATGGCATATGCCAGGAATATTCTATGCCATTATTTGATATAATAATTCACAATAATTAAACATTGGTGAAGATTTCCAACCACTTCCTAGAATCTTCACAAAAACTATCTTCACACCTGAAGAACTAAGAGCACTATACAAACGTTACCAGCTCAAGGCCAACCAAACCCCAATCGGAATGGATAAATCTGATGCATGGAGATCAGTCGCCCAAGACCTGGAACTTTCAGCAGCAAAAGAAGCAGTCAAAGCCATGCGAAACCTACAAGCAATCATACAATGCAAAGCCCAGATATGCTTTGGAAAATCAACCAAAGACAATCACTGGTAATCATAATGGTTTAAATTAGAGTAAATTGCAAAAATGGTCCTTGTGGTTTAGCCAAATTACAGATTTGATCCGTCGAATTTTAAAATTGCAAAAACAGTCTGTATTTTGAAGGTTTGGTTTCACTTTTGGTCCTTGGTCGACCTAAAATGACTAAAATACCTCTCTGTTCTTTTACAAAAACCGTTCGTTAAGAGGGGTATTTTAGTCATTTTAGGTCGACCAAGGACCAAAAATGAAACCAAACCTTCAAAATACGGACTGTTTTTGCAATTTCGAAATTTGACGGACCAAATCTGCAATTTGGCCAAACCACAAGGACCATTTTTGCAATTTACTCTTTAAATTATGAAACCTGACTGACATATATACTTGACTCATGCACACATCTAATGTAATATGTTATGTCTGATCTATCAAATATTAACGTTTGACACATAATTGCACCATTTCTGACTCTTCTTAATATTAAGAGACATTACTTTCATTCGAGCATTACTATATCATTTTACATTTGGTGTATTAATCTTTCTACTCATTTTAGAAAATAACATGCAAAATACGCTTATTTTCTTTTTTTTATTTCATCGTACACTTTGATACATGTTACACTCGTACGAGAAATGAGAATAGGTAGAAACAAGATGTATGACAAAGTATCAAATTCATTTTCATTTCCAGCAACACTAATATCGAAAAAGATGATAGAGATATCTTAACTACATGAAAGTAGTAGGAGAAAATTTCACGTATAAGAAATTCCACATTTAGGGAGAAAATCTCCGTATAAGAAATTCCACATTTAGGTTAATAACTGAGGTCTGAGCAATTTTCTATATAATAAGAACTTGCTATTTCAAAAAAGTTATCCTTTGTGTCAATAATAGCATTACGTGCAAAATAGTACACGTAAATAAGATGGAGACAATATTTAATATCTCAAATATTTTCGGTAAGTAACTATCAAATGTTTTCGGTAAAATGTAGACCATAATTATAGTGCATGTAGCAGTCGTTGTTATAGATCAAAGGGATTTACTCATTCATATTTTGATAGAACAACAATGATAATGTGATACGGTTTATGACTTTGCTAAAATCCATATCGAAAACTAACCGGTCTTTTAACAATTCGTTGTTAAGTAAATAGATAAATTTGATGTGGAATACCTTTAACTAGTTAAAGTAATTATTGTTTAATTTATTCAAGATGAATAAAATTAGTAAGTGTCATGATAAATAAAGAAAAACATATAAACACGAATTATTTTCTAACATGTTACATCATAGTTTTGTTCTAAATGACCAAAGAATTAATATATATTTTGGTATAGGCAAAGTAGCCAGGATTTTTCTTGTATCCCCGCATGTGCTCGTCATTGTGCTTTTTCATGCTGGTTTTTTACTCGGGTTATATCCAGCTATCCATGGGTGGACCATAGGGGTTCCAGTTTTTGTCGCGTCGTGTAAATTCTTATCAGAAATTTCAAATTCTCCGAGATGAAACCCGTCTCAAAGTTTTGTGTTAAGTTTCTTGTTTTGATAGTTTATTGTATTACAGTATTGTTTAAAAAAGTTTATGAACCTAGTTAGTTATACACTTGAGTCCTCCAATAGTTATATCCCTGTAGCTTCTCTCATGAGGCTAACTTGGTGATCAATTAATAAAGCTTTGTTGCTTTGAAAAAATAGGCAAAAATTGCTTCACATGGATGGGGCCGAGACCGTGTTGCATATAACAGAACCAGCTATAATAAGGGAGATCTTTACAAATAACTATCAGTTTCCTAAGGCAAGGGGACGAAGCCCATTTTTAAAGTTGATAGTGGCTGGTCTAGCAGATGCCGAGGCTAATCAATGGAGCAAGCATAGAAAAATCATTAATCCCGCTTTCCATGTTGAGATGCTTAAGGTTTGTAATTATTGTTTTATGCATTTTCTGTACACAATGCAATAGTAACTATTACTTTTATAGCATATGGTCCCTGCATTTTATATGAGTTGTGAGGAGTTGATCAAAAAATGGGAAGAAATGTTGAAAAATAAAAGATCCTGTGAAGTGAATGTGCTCCCTTATCTGCATACATTAGCTTGTGATGTAATTTCGCGTACCGCGTTTGGTAGTAACTTTGAAGAAGGGAAAAGAATATTTGAACTACAAAAAGAACAAGCTGAGCTGGTTAGGCAGGTTCTTCAATCAGCTACATTCCTGGATCAATGTGAGTAATTAAGTTTTCTTTAAGATAAGTTTAAAGCTTGATTTACGTTTTATATTAGAATGATCGTGAGAGGCTTAATTGTAATTAAACAGCATATATCAGTACTTTAATATCTATCTGTTGAAACAATGAAACAATGTTAACTTATTTGATAGTACTTCCGAATATATGGCTAATGTTTTGGCGAGTAACAAAAACTATCTAGCTAATTGATGACAACAAAACAATTTTTTGCAGATATTTACCAACAAAAAGGAACAAAAGGTTGAAGAAAACTGACCAAGAAGTGAAGGCTTCAATAAGGAGTATCATCCATAAACGAATGATCGCTATGAAAGATGGGGAATGTAGCAAAAATGACTTGTTGGGCGTACTCTTGGATTCCAATTACCAAAAAATAAAACAGCATAGAAATAGCAAATTTGGATTGAGTATCGATGAAGTCATCGAAGAGTGTAAGCTTTTTTACTTTGCAGGACAAGAGACCACAGGAAATTTGCTTTGTTGGACTATGATCTTGTTGGCTCAGCATAATTTAATTTATGGGTCATTATTTTGCGTCACGGTAAAAAAGTCAGTGACGAAATTATAATCGTGGTCACCATTGTGGTCACTAAATTACATCGCTATGTATTTTTTATATAGGCTGGTGTCGAGGGAAATTTGGTCATAGATTGATAAACATGAGTGACGAATTTTTGGATCACTAGTTCACTCATTTGGCTATTCTATTTTTTATTTTTTTTTTTTTTTTCGAAAGTCATTTTTTTTTCACAACTATTCACAATATATTCACAAATGCTTCAGCGAGACTTGAACACACAACAAATAAAAGTAGTGAGGAACTCACATACCCAATAATACTTTTGGTGGCCAAGTGAGCTAGCCCAGTTGGTTCTCATTGCTAATCCTATAGGATGATAAAAAAATAAGGGCAATTATATACCTACTAAAATTGCATATTCGTATATATATTCGAAAATTGTAAACACTATTACACGTTACAGATGAAAAACTTGTATCATAAAAAAATATGCAAATTTGAAAATGTTTTAACTTTTTTTTATGCGCAGCATTCTCCCATGTAAGCATATATTATTGAAAACATTAACTTTCTAAATCACAAAAAAGTAATTAGATAGATCAAAAAAAATAAAATAATAATAAATACACTTTTACTTTGATATTTTATTTCTCTACTGTAATTATTAACTTAAATCAAATCACTTGCTAGATAATAATAATTAACTTGGATAATAAAATCCGATACATTCACATTAACAAAGTCAAAAATATCTCATTTCACATTAATCACTTCATCAATAAAATATCTCAAAACACACATTAGTATCTTATTCTTTACGCCCCCTAAATCGTATTTTTTAGGGTTTCAAAATCCATTCAATTACATCAAATTCACACACAATCAGCTCAAATTAGCTTCAATTCATATCGAACTCAAGCTCTCATCTGTGTTACGGTTGTGTTACGGATCGAAATCAAGCTCTCATTTGTGTTACGGTTCGGATTTCATTTAACTTCACTGCTTGTTATATCGTGTGATTTATGCTGTGAATTAGTTAGCTATAAATTAGGGCTTGTAACATGTTTAAGTAGATTTAACTGAATTAGGTGAATGCGAAACAAGTGTTTGATAAAATGCCTTAGTGGAAAGTTAGAAACATTGGTAGTAGTTGAATGGATCAAGGTAGTTTTAGGTAGAATTAGTTCGAAGTTTTGTTCGGACTTAACGTCACCGTTAAGTGATGATGGTTGTAGACATTGGTTGACGTAATAAGTTACATACTTGATATTCAGCTACAATTACTTTATTTGTTCAAATAAGTAGCGAAGTTGTTGTGAGTATACAAATTGAAATGATCAGTAGATAGTACTGTATGGATTGCTTTACAAATGATGATTTCATAATGGTAGATTTGGCTTAATATTGAGTAACGACTGTTGATATAGTTAGGCATGTTAAATTTTTATATAATTAGTCAATACTTTAGTCTAAATGTATGTGCTTCGCTCTTTGATTTGATTCTATAAACTAAACTTATCATAATTTACAACAATGTGTTTGATAAAATGCGTCAATGAAAACATCAGTAATTGTAGCGCAAGGTTTTAGGTCGTAGTTTTGTTTGAATATAACGTGCCCATTAAGTGCTTTGTTGTTTGGCGTTGTAGATTGTACAAAGTTGTTTTCAAAAGCATATGAGAAGGGGGTCTATAAATCCATGAGCCTTGTGTGTTTTATCGCCTGTATTTTACATTTATGATGCTCAAAGTGTATTTATATATAATAATATAACGGATGTGGTTATGGCTTGGTACACTTGAATAAATTATAGAGAACAAAAAACAAGCATGTAATTTGTAAGTTAGGGGTTGAGGCTTACGAATTTTGTTTAATTCACACTTACAAAACAGAATGGTGTATATATGGTGTATGATAGTTATCATGTTTCATAAATACTAACAAAAACTATTAATAAATAGTATATATATGGTGTATGATAGTTATCATGTTTCATAAAAATAACCAACGTAAGACTATCCTTCCTTCGTATATTTATCAATTGTAATTTGCTAGTTTGAACTTGCTTTGTGGTTGGGTTTAACGTAGGAATTGACACGTCTCATTCTTTGAAAGGAAGTAGTTTCTTAAAGACTTGGAACTTTATTTGTCATTTTCCTTGTTTCTACAGCTGCACAATATGACTTAGTATTGTTATTGATTACTTTTTTTTTGCACTTCGGTGTAGTGTTCAATGCCTTTTACCCTTATGAGATATTAATGCTTGATTTTTTACGGGGATTATACTTCCATGCGTGATATCTGAGATATGTTGGGTTTGTCTAACTAAACCTTATGTTTGATACTATATTATAGGAACAAAAAACTAAGTTTGAAAATATAATGTTTAGTTACACTCTTCATCAGTAACAATTTTCTTATGTGGAGTTGCAGTAACCGCGAAGATGCCATATTTGATTATTTGTCCTAAGGAGTAACTTGAGTTTTATAGTCGAGATGTCTCACTAATCTTATCTTGGATCTTTGTGAACGCAGGAACTTGGATCTTTGAGTTTTATAGTCGATTTACATTGTGGCTCAGTCATACACTCTTTTCATCCAGTAGTCGCAGAGTATTTTCAAAGTGAAAATTCTTGGTTGGGACCAACAAGTGATGGATGCGGAGTTTGATGAATGTGCAAAGTAAGTAACCAATTTATGGATTATATCTTTTTTATTAGTTGCATTGATAAACGTATGTTACATAGAAAAATTAGCATCTTATTTGGTAACCCGTGTGAAATGGCAAGTAAAAGAAGCTATATCCTGCTTGGAGTTGTGCCTAGTGATCGCATATTTTCTATGACATTCTTTTCGAAGGATCTTGAACCAGAAGATTGATTTTTAGAAGAGTGAAAAGATGGCTCAATTGCTTAAATAATTCTCAATAAACTGTAAGTTCTAATCTTATATTTAAGTCATTTTAATTGAATTGAGACCTGAGTATTATGATGGGGATATGATGGTGGTTGTTTACATCAGCACCCATCTTTTATTACGTTGCATCACATGGAGGAGCTGATGTGTCATGTAAAGGATATTGTGGCAAAAACAGAGAATGACCATGTTGCCATCGATACTAATGCATGTGTTTTTATGTATTTAAACCAGAAACTTCAACACACCTGGTTTTAAGATGTTTGATTTTTTATAATGATATTTCTGTAAAGCGCCTCCTATAACTCATTTGATATTGTTCTTACTCGTATGGTTCTTAATATCTTCAGGGAGCAATATGAAGAGAATACAAGGACTTTTTCACCGTCAACTAAAGAGAGTGAATAGCTTTCGGATGATAGAGATTGTGGGCTACTGCTGCATAAGAAACTACAGAATTATAGACGAAATATTGCTTATATGCGACATGTTTGTGCATTATCTTTGTGTGTTTTTTTCGCTCTATTGTTTGTACTTTATCCTCTTTATAACGACATGTTTGGGTTAATCTTGAATCCACCATTCGATGTTATGTTTAAAGAGATCAATATTATGGATTTTCATTTCTAAACTATCATGAAAGAGTACTACTTTTAGTTGACATCTCGTGAATGTGGCGACTTTTTTGGTCTTTAACATGTAATTTTTGGTGACGACCAGTTTGGTCTCTAAGTGCAAGAAATAGTGACCATATATTCGTCTCTAATGGTTTTAAGTGGTTGGTATTTTACCCATGAGTGACCATTTATTTCGTCAATAATTGACATTTGTAGTGACGACCATTTTGGTCTCTAAACTAAAGAAATAGTGACAGAATATTCGTCACTCATGGTTTTGTAGCAGTCGTCACTCTAACCCGTAAGTGACCACTATTTTCGTCACAAATCTGTGACGAATTCTATTTTCGTCTCTAACTGATTTAGTGACGGAGCTATAGTGACGACTGGTGACGACTCTTGTTTTGGTCACTACCTGACTTAGTGACGAATTTTAATACTGTTAGTGACGAAAGTTGTTCTGTCACTATAGGTGGTTTTTCTTGTAGTGTATAGGAAAGGACGGTGAACTCAATGGACTTTTTCCATCTTGCGCTCTGCGTGACGTCAGCTTCCTCCAATGCAGACATGACGACGTCACCAACGGCATTGTCCTCATCAATTCTCAAACCAAGCTTCAACATTTGAATCCAGGTGTAAGCAAGATGTCTTGAAAATTTTCTTTTTTGCTTAATATCTTAGATGGAAAAATTTCTTAATGCAACTAAGAAAAAGATTGTTTCTTTTTTGCTTAATACGAAAGTAAATCCTGTTTCGAAAAGGGTGCTAAAAAGAAAGTTGTTTCCATCCGGTATCACAAATTTACCTACACA
>BQNB010132341.1:0-5000 GCA_026074375.1 Tanacetum coccineum
TTGGTATTTAAAAGGAGAAAGTAACCGTTGGGGCTACTGTTCATAGCCATTGGGGTTACTGTTCACGTATAAAAAAAATTACCAACACCACTTTACTATATAAAGTCGATATCATTTTATACAAAATCCTAGGCCAAAAAGGCGAATATGTATCATTAGTCACCCTAGGACAAACCATCGGCAAGATAACAAATTGACTTAGCACGTATTAGGAGGATTAAGATGAGCATTTACACCTCTTCATCAACACTATTCTAGAGGTGCATCGATTACCGGGAATTAAATAAGCTGACGGTGAAGAACCGTTATTCGCTCCCAATAATTTATGATTTGTTCGATCAACTTCAAGGGTCGAGTGTTTACTCGAAGATCGACCTGAGGTCGGGCTATCATCAACTGGGGGTTCGTGAAGCAGACATTCCAAAGACCGCCTTCAGAACTCCATATGGACATTATGAATTTCAAGTCACGCCGTTGGTTTGACAAACGCACCGGCGGTATTTATAGACCTCATGAATCGGGTGTGCAAACCATATTTGGATAAGTTTGTGATCGTCTTTATTGACGATATATATTAATTTTTCAAAGAGCAAGAAGGAACACGAAGAACATCTTAAGGCAATTCTGGAATTGCTTAAGAAGGAGGAATTGTATGCCAAATTTTTCTAAGTGTAAATTTTGGATTCCCAAAGTACAGTTCCTTGGTCACGTGATTGATAGTCAAGGCATTCACGTGGATCCCGCCAAGATCAAATCCATAAAAGATCAGGCATCTCCTAAGGCACCGACGGATATTCGTCAATTGTTAAGTCTTGCCGGTTATTACCAAAAATTCATCGAAGGATTTTCGGGGATTGCCAAGTCGATGACCAAGCTTACTCAGAAAGGAGTTAAGTTCGATTGGGGAGACAAGCAGGAAGCTGCCTTCCAGTTATTAAAGCAGAAGTTGTGCAGTGCGCCAATTCTGGCTTTACCTGAAGGAAACAAAGATTTCGTAGTCTATTGCGATGCTTCGCATAAGGGATTGGGTGTTGTATTAATGCAAAGAGAGAAAGTAATTTCTTATGCATTACGCCAATTAGAAATTCATGAGGAAAACTATACGACTCATGATTTGGAACTTGGATCAGTAGCGTTTGCTCTAAAGATTTAGAGGCACTATTTGTATGGAACCAGGTGTACGGTGTTCACTGATCACAAGAGTTTACAACACATTCTTAATCAGAAAGAGTTGAACATGAGGCAACGTCGTTGGTTAGAGTTGCTTAGTGATTACGACTGTGAGATTCGTTATCACCCGGGGAAAGCAAATGTTGTTGCTGATGCTTTGAGCAGGAAGGAGCGAATTAAACCATTAAGAGTTCGAGCCTTAGTTATGACTATTGGCTTGGATCTTCCTAAACAAATCTTGAATGCTCAGACTGAAGCTCGGAAACCAAAGAACATCAAGAACGAAGATGTTGGAGGCATGTTGGTTGAAAATTCAAAGGATCCTCAAGAGAATTGGAACCACGTGCGGATGGAACTCTATGTTTCAATGGAAGGAGTTGGTTGCCATGTTATGGAGATTTAAGGACCGTGATCATGCACGGGTCCCATAAATCAAAATACTTTATCCATCTGGGTTCTGACAAGATGTATCAGGACATGAAAATTCAATATTAGTGGCCCAATATGAAGGTCGGCATCGCCACCTATGTTAGCAAATGTTTTGACATGTGCTAAAGTCAAGGCTGAACATCAAAAGCCATCCAGGTTTTGTTGTGCAACCCAAAGATACCCTCAATGGAGGTGGACCATAGTCAAGCAGATTTTGTCACGAAGCGTTCCTAAGTCCGTCACGAAATGTAGTGCCACCATTTGGATGATTGTTGACCAATAAAAAAAAAACAAAAAAAAACGACTTACTAAGTCTTCATCATTTGTACCAATGAGAAAAGTTTTTTTAAATCCCGTGGAGAAACTAGCCAAGAATGTACCTAAAGGAGGTAATCCACGAGGTTGTGGGTACCCGTCTCAATCACTTTGTGATCGAGTCCCTAGGTTTCGCACAAAATTTCTGAGTCCACTTCAGAATGTGGGGGGGGGGGGGGGGGGGGGGGGGTTGGAAGGGGGGGGGGGGGGGGGAGGGGTGGGGGGGGGGGGGGGGGGGGGGGGGGGAGGGGGGGGGGGGGGGGGGTGGGGGGGGGGAAAGGGGGGGGGGGGGGGGGGGGGTGGGGGGGGGGGGGGGGGGGGGGGGGTGGGGGGAAGGGGTGGGTGGGAGGGGGGGGGGGGGAGTGGGGGGGGATGGGGGGGGGGGGGGGGGGGGGATTTGTGATCGTGTCCCTAGGTTCGCATCAAATTTCTGGAGGTCACTTCAGAAGGATTTGGGTACTAGTCTGGATATGTATACTACGTACCATCTACAAACTGATGGACAAAGCGAGAGGACTATTCAAACTCTCGAGGATATGCTGCGTGCTGGTGTGATCGACTTTGGAAAGGGTTGAGTTAACCATTTGCCATTAGTTGAGTTCTTATATAACAATAGCTATCACGCTAGCATCAAGGCTGCACCATTTGAAGCACTTTACTCGTTCACCTGTGTGTTGGGCCGAGGTTAGAGAAGTTCAACTCACCGGTCCAGAAATAGTTTAAGAGACGACCGAGAAGATCGTCCATATCAAGCAAAGAATACAAGCCGCACGTGATAGGCAAAAGAGTTACGCCGATTTAAAGCGTAAGCCAATGGAATTTCAAGTTGGGGATAGTGTTATGCTTAAGGTTTCGCCTTGGAAAGGGGTCGTATGTTTTGGCAAATTGGGGAAGTTAAACCTTAGGTATGTCAGACCATTCAAGGTGTTAGAAAAGGTTAGAGCCGTTGCTTACAAGCTTGAGCTTCCTCAAGAGTTGAGCGAGGTTCACCGTACGTTTCATGTATCCAACTTGAAATAGTGCCATGCCAATGAACCATTAGCCGTTCTGTTAGATGGACTTCATATTAATGATAAGCTTCATTTTGTCAATGAACCAGTAGTTATCATGAATCATGACATTAAATGATTGAAACAAAGCCGTATCCCAATTGTCAAGGTTTGATGGAACTCTAGGCGAGGCCCTAAGTTTACATGGGAACATGAGGATCAATTTTAAAAGAAATATCCACATCTCTTCACAAAGAACGCATCATTGTCAAGTGCCGCGTCTTAAGCCTTGAGGACAAGGCTCATTTAATGGGGGAAGACTATAACACCTCGTGTTTTAGGGTCATTTACGACGTCAATAAATTCACTATTTATTTTTAGTATTGTACGCGTTTGCTTTTAAATCGTAATCGTTAAGTTAAATCGCGTAAGCTAAAAATTATCATTCAATGTAAACGGGCATCAAACAATTAAATGTTTACATCAAGCAAGTGTTAAGTAATTATTTTGAGGATAATTATTAACTTTGTTCATTTTATTTTTATTGGTTACGTAAAGTATTTACGTTTCGCGATAAAATACGTTTAGGCATACCCGGAACCACCAAAACTTTTCTACGCTTCAACAAATACCCACAATTATACCCAATACTCAAAAATTACAAAATACCATCCCATATATACATATATGGCCGGATGTGGTCATGAAAATGAAAAGATAAAATCTAAGTTCAATCTATTTCCTTGTTTTTATGGGATGATATTCATTTTAGGGAACCAAGACTTACAACTGACCCTAATAGTAAAATAGACCAAGACTCCCTAGAAATCCTCATTTGTGTCCTAAGACTTATATGTACAATGTTGACTAGTCTTATGGTCATATAAGTCTTGCACTAGTGTAAGTAGAACACATACACTTTCATTTCCCTAGGTGAAAAACTTCAAACACCCTCTTTGTCTCCCTCAAAACCCACGGCCAAGATCCAAACACACACAAAATGCATATCAAACTTATTTACAACATTTACACACATTCCTACATGATATCTAAGATAACCTAAGGTGATTTAAAGGTTTGGTTTAAGGTTTACAAGTATTAAATAAGAAAGGTTCAAGATTAGAGTTTACTTGAAATTAGGGTTTTCAAGGTCTTGTAAGCTTGGGTTTGTCATCTAAACAAGGGTTTAGATCATATTTTTCATCATCATACTTCATATTAAGGTTACCTAAAAACCTTAATCTCTTTACTTTTGTGATTTTATGCATATATGATGTTTATGTAGTTAATCACCATCTAAGGACTTATCTATTTGTAAAAATGGATTTTTACACTTATTTATGATTTGGTGAACTTTTATATATGTTGTATTAATGTTCATATCATGTTATAATGAAAGTATATACATTATATGAGTTTGGTTTATGTATAAAAAGTATATATAAGCAAGTTATCTAAAAAGTATACTTATGAAAGTTCATGGTTAAATAAGTGTGTACACATTTGGATCTTGTGATTTTTGGATAATATATGGACTAATCATAGACTAGAGACCCTAAGGATGTAAGACATGTGATTATGAGTGTTGTAATGGACTTGTAACAAAGTGATTAAACTTAAAAGTTAGAAAAACTCATTTTAAACACATTTTAAGAAAATGTTCAAAACCTTCTGTTAGAATTCGATTTTTAACTCATATATTTTATATTTTTATAAAATACTAAATCTCATGATGATTCCAAAAATGTAAGAAACTTGAAAAACTGATTTATAACGAAGGAGATACGCTAATTACAAGTTATACGATAATTAAACGCGTTATAAAAGAAATTTTATAAAAACAAGTTATAAAATACTTCTGATATATAAGGTTTGTTATTTTTCCCAGATAGTACCTAATTTTAGGATTCTAACACAATAAAAATCGTAATTTTTCGATCAATAATGAAGGAGTAATAATGAATTACGCGAGTTTACGATAATAAATACTTTTATAAAACTATTTTTATAAAAGTTACTATTCATATCAGACATGAACATTTTGAAAACATCATTTATTTGATAAAACTTTTAATAACAAAGACGTACTCGAAAGAA